>BMAW01008476.1:0-24059 GCA_019974015.1 Nephila pilipes | reverse complement strand
CCTTAGTTAGTGACGTTTTACTATCCTTCCATAAAATCTTTTGAAATTAAGTTTGGGAGCGATTGATTTCTATCATTCTAAACATTTTCTCAATATCAGTAGTAAAAGCATACTTGTGCTTTCTGAACTGAATTAGAATTGGAAAAAAGATCATCTTGTATAATGCCTCCTTTACAGAATAAGTCATGTAAAGAGTTTCTGTTTGTTGTTTTTGCTCTAGCATAAAAAACCACTCTCAGTTTTGTCGTTTGACTATTTGGGAGCAAGATGCCCTGATGAGGGATATAGTAATCAGTGTCTAGTTTCAGGCTCTTTAATTTCTTCCATATGACCAAGGGATTCGTACTCAGAAAGGAAATCTGAGTAGAGAGCTTTAAGTGTGGGATCGCGTTCCAAGCGTTGCCGTAATTTATTTAATCACTGTGTGCAACTTGTTTAAATTTCCCTAGCATGACTTCTGAACACTGTGGTTTAAAAGACATCTCTACAACGTATCTTCCATCGATTTTACGATAGTGAGTATTTTTAAAATGTTCATTGCAAAAATTTAACTCATCGCTTAAAAATTTTTCGGTTTTCACATTTTTGGTCTCCCAGAATGACTTTAAAGTATTATCAAGAGTTTGTAAATTTTAACTCAAAAAATAATGTTCAGATACATTTTCTGAATCAGCATTTGAAGTGCTTCCCGACATTAAATAACCGAAACTAAAAATATTCTGATCCGAGGACGAGATGAACCTCTAGAGGCAAATGGAACGTTGAATCGACGAGCTTTAAATTACCAGGGATATTTAAGTTTGAAAGATTTATTTTCCTCGAAGGTAAATAATCTGTGATTTTCGGAAGATCTAATAAGTCAATTAACCATTTCTCATCACCCTCCTGATTTGAAATCTCAGTAGTGACCTTGTTTTTCACGAAAAATGAGCAGCCATTCAAGCCTGAAATCGGAGTGTTTATCTTTTCTTTTTGCAAACCTAATAACTCTGCTGCTTTGGTAGTAATGAGTCGATTGGTTTTGGTAGTATTGATTCGGTTATTTTTTTGCCTAATGAGTTTTTCACATAAATTATTGCTGTGTTTATCAAAAAACTTTTCTGATTTCCATTCGCGAAAAGAGATACATGGGCTCTAAATGATGGGAGGAAATAGTTTGCGCGGTTGAACCGTTTTGGATCGGAATCGGTGACTCAACGAGTGGAGTTTGATTGATGACCGTTGTAGAATACTTATGTAAAAGAGTATGATGGGATTTTTTCTTTTACACGCGGGAAACACCATTACTAGCAAAATTAAAATTTAAGTGTGAGTTAAGGCAGGAATAACAAAGCTTAAACCTTTTTAAGATTACTAATCTACCAGTTAATTTCCTTTCCTTAAACTTCTCGCAGTGATAAATTGGATGAATTAAATTTCATTCAAGGCAATTTTTAGTGGGTTTGTTATTCTTGACAAAAAATGATTTTGATTTCTTTCGGTTAAGTTTAACAACAGCATTAGAGTTATTAGAATTTTATTTCTTCCTTCTAACCAATTCAAAAATTCGTCAAAATCCGGGACCTTGTTATCTTTTAAGGTCAGTTCATATTGTTTGCGTCTTTTGCGATCCAATTTCTCAAGAATAATGTTGAGAAATAACACATTAGACAGTTTATCTCTCTCAAAGTCTAAAACCTTGAGGGATCTCAGATTTTTAATTAAACAGTCTAAGAAATAACGTTAATTTTTAGCTGATTCATGCTTAAGTGTCGGCAAATTTAGAATGCTTTTTAGTTATATGACTATCTACGAGCATCCTTTTGTTTTCGTATATCTTTTCTAAAGCCTAAAAAGAGATAAATAACTGTCATCTGGAGTTTCAATTGTTTTGATCTCTTCTGTAAGAGAACTTCTCAAATAGAACACTTTCTCGCTGTCAGTTATTTCTTTGTTATTATGAGTATTCAAGTAATAAATTGAATTTTAAATCAATTAAATTCATTTAATCTCCCCGTAAACACCGGTAAAGTAATGGGGTGCAGATTTATTCTTCTACTTGAATCAAATGAACTTAATTTTTCACAGCTTTGAACGGTATCGATTACTTTAAACATAGATAGTTTTTCCTTATTTATAGAGGTTTTTATTCTTTCCTCTAAATATTGGATCTATTGATCGATATCCTATAGGCTTGCTTCTATGGTTAGGTACTCCTCGACAGAAGTCGACTTATAGTAGTCTTCTTTTAAGATTTCAAATTTATCCTGAATTTTCTTCAATATTTCAAGCTGTGCATCTAGTTGAGGTATATCCACTGTTTCTTCATCTGTTGTGGCACTTATAAGTTTCGTTATTTGACCTTTAAGGTTACCGCGTTTTTGGTTTAGAGCAACTAAAACAGCCATGATTTAGCCTTAAGTGAAGCTTTCTAATTTCAAATGTCTTTGATGGCTTCCCGTGTCGCTAGGACCAAAATGTTCGGAGAGTATAAGTGGAATGTATATTGGAAATGATGACAATTACTTGTAATTGTTTATTAAGATAAGTGACTGAGGCTTGTTGCCTCGGACCTTGTTGGTCTCTAGCTTATACAAGAAGTAACATCGAATCACAATTTTTTTCTTTTCCACGCACACACTAGGGTTGCTATAATATGAAATGGGAGCCAAGTGCTCTTGGGGGAAGTACGAGCATCGCCAAGTGGCAAGAATGCCTGAACAGACGAAATATCGAGAAATGGGAAACAGTAAATTTTTCCGATATTAAAATTATAGGAAATGATAAATTATTAAATTGAATATATTTAAGCTAAATGTTGTTCAATTTGAAGCAAACGATTAAGAATTAAATACATTGGAATACATTGGAAATTGTATCGAGCACATAGGCCGTGGAGCGGCCTTCAAGCTCGGGTCGGTATTGTGATGCAAAACTTGTCTTTGGATGGAGTTTGGACTTTCTGCAAGTGAGTGTTCAGTAGCTGGGCTCTGATTGGATGTCAGCTTGGTCTGCTAAAGTAGGCACTTTGGAAGTATAGGTTTCGGTCAGGGGAGGCGCTGAGTGTCTTGTCTCTGGTTGGTTTATAGATTACGGAGGTGAGCTTCCTATTGGCTGCCCTTGGCTGTCGTGTTTGTGATATGGGTGTGTTTAATTTGGAGGGCGTATACGGCTTGTGAATGAAGTTAATAGCAGGTTTTAGAGTAAAAATTTAAGAGTTTAAATAATTTAAGGAGTGATAATAATTAAGGTGGATTGTAGGAGTCTAGTAATACAGTTCTGGGTCTTTTTGTGTTTTCGCGAGGGATGTAGTTTTTCAGATTGATCATGTTGTAATTATTAGTTAGGTTCAGTGTTGAGAAAAAAAAATTTGGCTATTTTTTGTAGGTGCTTTCTATGGGTTGGAATTTTGGTAGCTTTTAAAATTTCGTTCTTTCTTATGTACCATCTAGATTTGGTTATCATACGTAGTGTTGAGTTTTGAGTAGATTCGAGAAGATTAATATTACATTTTGCCGCATACGCCCAAATGGGATATGCATATGTGAGTATTGGCCTGAGAACGGCTGTGTACAGAAGCAACTTATTTTTGATATTCATTTTGGAATCCCGGCAGATTAGGGGGGAAATACTACATTTAGCTTTCCGGAATTTTTCACACGTATATGTAATGTGTGGTTTCCATGTGAGTGTTTTATCGAGTATAACTCCGAGGTATTTGGTTTTTTGAGACCACGGGATATGTGTTTTGTAGAAGGTAGGGGGTGGGGTGTTTATGATTCTTTTTCGGGAAAATAAGATTGCTGCCGATTTTTCGACATTAATCTTGATTTTCCAGTCGTTGTAGTAAGTTTCTAGTAGTTGGAGGTGTTTATTAAGTGCGAATGTGACTGTTTTGATGTTTTTGTATTTTGCGAGTATGGATGTGTCGTCTGCGTACATGTTTAAAATATTTAAGCTATATTGTGGGATGTCATTTAAGTATAGGTTGTATGAAATTCGGCCGATTAATGATCCTTGCACTACTCCATATTTAGTGAAGTGTGTGTTTGATAATGTGTCATTAATTTTAACCTGGTAGTTTCTATTAGTGCGATAGGAGTAAATTAAATTAATTAGTGGTGTGGGGAATTTGTAGTGTATAAGTTTGTATGTGAGTCCTATCCAGATGCGGTCGACTGCTTTTTGTATGTCGAGAAAAACCGCGCCTGTTGATTTACTGTGTTCTAATCCAGATGAGATGTGCTCTGTTAGTTTGATTAGAGGGTGGGAGGTGGAGAGATTTTTAGTGAAGCCGTATTGGTTAGGGTTGCGAATATCGGATGTGTCGAAGTGATTGTTGATTCTTTTTAGTATGACAGATTCTGTTAGTTTGCTTAGAGAAGAGAGCAATGCTATTGGTCGGTAGCTATCGGGTAGGCGGGGATTTTCCCCCGGTTTAAGGATAGGAAAGATTATGGAGGTTTTCCAGTTATTTGGAAAGTGTTGGAGTTTTAATATTAAGTTGATTATATAGGTTAGTAGGAAAATTAGTTTGGGTGGAAAGTTTTTGAGCATTTTATTTGTGATATTGTCTTTGCCTAGAGCTTTGTTAATAGCTATGTTTTTAATATAAGTTGTGATTTCTTTTGACCAAACTGTTTCTGTGGGTGGGTGCGGAGGGGGGTTGTTGAAAAAGTTTTGGAGGGTTGTGTGTACTTTGTGATCTATATCTGTTTTGTAGTTATTTGGTCGTTTGTTTTCAGTGAAATTATGTGAAAGTGTGCTTGCTAATAGATTGGATTTATCAATATCTGAGTCTATAGTGTTATTGCTGTCTTTTAGTGGGGGAATATTACTTCTTTAATTTTGAATGATTTGGTCATTTTCCAGATTGATTTATCGTGTGTGTTGAGTGTTTGAAGTGTTTGTGTCCAGCTGTTTTGTGTGAATTTATGGAATTCTTTTTTAATTAGGTTTTGTATTCTGTTGACTTGTGTTTTAATGGCTGGGTCTAAAGTTCTTTGGAATAATTTTTTCGTTTTGTTACGAATTTTTATGAGTTGTTTAATGTTGGGTGGTGTGTATCTTTCGTTGGTGGTGTTAATGGGTGTTGAGGCTTTTTGATGTGCTGTAATGATACTGTTTGAGAGATCAGTTATTTTTTGTTCAAGTTGAGTGCTATTGTTTATGTTTGTGTAATTAATAATGTTTATGTTTTTGTTAATTTCGTGTTGAAAAAGTTTCTAATTTGTTGAAATAGCTCTTTTATTGATGTGGTGAGTAAGTGTAAAATTAAATTCTAAGTTTATTGGGTTATGATCTGATGATAATTCAGGTATGGAGGTGATGGTGTGTTTGTAATTAAAATTTTTGATGAGTGCGAAATCGATGGTGGTGGCTGAGTTGTTACCAAAGCGTGTGTATGTGGGTAAGGTATGCAAGTGTAATGTCGTGTTGGTTAATGTAATTATGTAAGTTTACCCCTCTAGGTGTATTTGTGTGTGCGTTCCATGTTTGGTGTTTCGCGTTGAAATCACCTATTATGACACAATTGTTATTTAAGTTAAAGATGGTGTCAAGATCTTGTGTAAAATTGGAGTAGTGTGAAGAAGGTGGTATGCATATGGAGACGAGGGTGACTGCTGAGTGGTTTGGAGGGGTGAGAATAACAATAGTAGCTTCAGTGTGTTGGAGTGGGGGGTAGTTAGGCGATGGTGTGTGAGTGAATTTTTGATGAAGATCATTGTTCCTCCTGATGCGATTTCTTGTGTGTGCCTATCGTCTCTGTAGGCAGTGTAGTTTGGGAGGTGTACAGTGTTGCGTGGTCTCAGGTGTGTTTCTTGAATCCTAATTAGGTCAGGGGCGTGCTTCTGTACAAAATCTCGTAACTCAACAATACGAGATTGTAAGCCGTTCGCATTCCATGAGCATAGGCTAAGGCCAAAGAAATTGTATCTATTATTCCGTGTATTTATTGTTATTTGGCTGGTGTGATTATTCATTACTGTCCATTAGAGCTTCGATTAGAGCATATGTTTTATTTGTTTTGCCTTTTGCTGCCTTGATTTTGTGGAGATTCTTAAGAAGTCCAGGAAGTTGCTTAAAGATTTCGGATAGGGCTTGAAACATCTCTATTGCTTGAAGCAGGTCTGGGGTTTCATCATCTTCTTCTTCTGTTTGTTTTTTATTCTTTTGTTGGATGTGTTTGTTGACGAGGTTAATTGCTTTGTTTCTATTGTTTAGTTGATGTTTGTTAGAGTTGGAGGTTGTTTTCTCGGTTTTGTGAGGTTGGTTTATTTCTTCATCCTATGGCGCCATCTGTTGTTTTTTAGCGATGGCATTTGCAAACGTGAAATTTTCTTTTACCATGTTCTGGCCTTTGGTGATTAAATTTTGCTTCTTAGGAGGCTTGGGGAATTTTTCACATCCTCCGTAGGAGGCTAGGTGTCCCTTGTGATCGCAGTTTATGCACTCCGGGTTTGAGATTTTCTCTTTAATAGGGCAGTCTCTGGTGAGGTGAGTCTCTGAGCATTTTAGGCATCTTGGGTTGATATGGTAGTTTTCTGCCGAGTGGTGGAAATAGTTACACCGGTAGCATTCGGTAACTTTTCCGCTTCCCCTGTAACCTTCTATTTTCACATTCATGTAGCAGATCTTGGTGAGTTCAAAGATTTTTTCTGCTTCTTGTGTTCGAGGGAGTGTTGCGAGGTATACCGGAAGAGGCATTTTTGTCTTTCGGTTCGTCAGTTGTACTACTCGAATTGGGTTTAATCCAAATTCTTGCAGTTCCTCTTTGATGTCATCTGGCTCGGTTTCTCGAGGAAGTCCTTTTATTATGGCTTTAACCGGTCTTTGCTGAACCAGACGAATTACATAATACTCGTACTCGGCTCTAGTGGACAAGTAATGTACGAGTGATCTGTATTCTTCTGGAGAATCAACGTAAAGTTTGATATATTCTCCAGAGAGTTTGGTACGTAAATCTGGGATGACTTGGTGAATAGCTCTAAGTTGGTGTTTGTAATTGTTGATTTTGAGCATTATTGGTGGAGGGAGTCGTTCCTTAACTGGGGTGACGACCTCGTTTGTTTGATTATTTTCAGTTTCCTGGATTTTTAAGTTTTGAAATTTATTTTGGGTTGTTGTTACTGTAGCGGTTTCCATAATTAAATGCCTTTTTGCTGTTTTGCGGTTAGGGGGAGTGACGAAACCGTCTTCGTTTTTTCTTTTTAATGTTTGGTTTTTGGTTGGTGTACTGGGAAGGGTTGTATGAATGGGACAGCCAGGTACAGTACAAATAGGAAGTAAGGCATACTCACCCTCCGTAGTTGTCAGGTCGTCCTGGGCCTTGGAGTACAGCAGCAGGTAGGAGCGGAACTGTTCGTCGCTTTCATCATGTTCTGGATTCCTTCTGTTTGACTGGATTAATATGTAGATCTCGTCTCGATAGTGTACGAGCTTTCTTATCCGTCTTTGCAGGGCTTGTAATGTCTCGCATGACTCTCGATTGATATCTCCAATAGGGGATTGTGATCGGGATGAATATGGAGAGACTATTTCCATATTGGGTTCCATGTCCAATTTCAGTTTCCATGTCAGGTAGGGAGTGAATCAGTAAAAATAAATTACTTCGCCAATAGCTCTGAAAAGAGCTGCTTGGATAATTTTATCTTAAGCTATAAGATATTAGTACGGAGAGAGGCGGTTAAACGTCTGTCTCGACCGGTGTCTCATAACTATTAAGAATTGAAAATTGATCTCCTACGCGAAAAGTGATCTGATTCGTCAAAATTGATTCAATTAAATAAATTCCCTTTGGTGGCTAAATATATATATACATACGTTTACTTTTTTTACAAGATTTATTTGGATTACTGTCATACTGAAAACAAAAATTTTAAGATCATTACCTTAACTCAATTTTTGTTTTTAGTGAAACAATTTCTATAACAAGGTCATTCAACCTTTTACATTTTGGGAACCCTTTGAACTTAACCGTTTTCTTGATGGAACCTCTTTATCAAAGTGCAGAAAAAATAGGATATCAAAACTTTATCTTACTCAAATTAACAAAATTATTACTGCGTCTTTTTTTTTTTATCACAACACAAATTTCTTAATAAGATAATGAAGGGAAAGGTAGCTAATGGTGTTTATTGTTTTTCTAAAATGTATTCTATCAATAAATAAAAGCAACAATATTTTAAACTAAAACAAATTCATGAAAAAGAAAATTTTTAATGACTTGGCTGTGATTGTTTTTTATTTCAAAGTATTCTAACGCCTGGAATAATTGATTAAATCTGCAACATAATGTCCTTTTCAGCAGCAACCAATCCGTATCGGCATTTTGTTTATGTAGCAACGTAATACAAAGAGAAAACGTTTTAGCATACATAGGCTGATACAAAGATTAGATGTTTTCACAGTTCTTTTGACAATTTTAGGATATTCAATGTCAATAGGATACTAATGTCAATCCAATTAGGATACTAATGTCAATCCAATTAGGATACTA
Organism: Nephila pilipes; assembly: GCA_019974015.1. Classification (NCBI taxonomy): domain Eukaryota; kingdom Metazoa; phylum Arthropoda; class Arachnida; order Araneae; family Nephilidae; genus Nephila; species Nephila pilipes. Next base: position 15,580 of record BMAW01008476.1, on the reverse strand, counting down.
ATGTCAATCCAAAATGCATAATATCAAACTTGATTAAATTTTAGTTTCAATTGAGTGCCGTTCATTATATCAGTTTGAGATGTATCGACTAAGTCAAAGAATGGAGACTAATATGTAACCTAATGTGTCTCGATAAATGTATTTAAAGCACGTGACTTTTATGAAATTTAAGGTTTTACCCAAAGAAATATTTATTTTATTTATTATACGAACAAACTTCTTTAAAAGATTTCGATTTTACAAAAAATTCAAATTTTTTACAATTTTGGCGCTTTGATTAAGCAAATAGTGATCTCTTATGGGAACCCTGTCAAAGTTCTAAGGAACTCTAGGGTTCAGAACGCAGTTCAATACTTCTTAATCTAGGCAACGGCTTACAAAAAAATTTAAGGTAATGATAATGAAGGTAATTATTTATGTTTTTTTACATTCTAACACAAATTATTTGTACATGCATTAGAAAGTTACTTAGTTTATTTCATGTAAAATCTATTAATTTTTTTTCAATGACATCCTTCATTTTTTTTTATTTTAGTATTTATTTGTTTTTCTTTCCTGCTCACACAAGATATGTCACGATAGTAAACAAATTTGTTTCCTCATAAACTTAAACATGCGTTATATGTAAAAGACATGATCAATCATCAGTCCTAAATACTTTGATATTAAATCGGCACGTTTTTTTTAAAAAATTCTTCGAAAACACTAGGACAACATTTCACAAAATCACTGTTTGAGTAACATGGTAATTGGGAATATTTCATTGTTTTCACATACTAACAATCAGTGAAAGGATGGATCGTTGGTGCTATAGGAGAATCGAACATAATTATTTCTTCTGAGACTTAAATAGTTTTAGCTAGGCATCATTCATAAATACATGATAAAAAAATATTCATTAATAGTGAGTTAATCATTAGAGTATACCTAAATATTTTTTTTTTTCATTTATAAGAGCTTGTTTTAATGGAAAATATCTGTTCCAGCAGTTTTTGGCAAAAGCATGCCTGTCATAGGGCTGTGAGATATTCAATCTGATATTTTCACAGAGGGAGCTATAATGTCAACTTCCAAGGAAATTTCACCCATCAGATTATACGTGATTATGCAGTTGATGAAGTGTAAACTTCAAGATTGAGCGGTATAAAATTTCGTCTATGAGAGACTTGATCAAACAACTCATCATGAAGATAGTAAATCTAAAGCTTTGAAAATATTCTTTCTTTATGAGAATCTGATGAATGGAAAAAGCTACTGTCATTACTTATGAATAAAGTGTGTGCAGGTGCCATGAAAACATCGGTTTGTGAGAACATCTTATTGCTGGGAGCAGAATAGAAAATTAAAAGTAGAAAGAAATCAACATTATGCATCAGGAGCCTGCTATAATGGAAAACAGACTGGCTTTCATTAAAGTAGTTAGAGACAACACGAAGAAGCACTGTGAAACTAAAAGTGACTGAATCTTTAATCTATTGAAAATTTTCGTAATATAGACTCATTAATAAAGATGACCTGTTTTCACGTCTCTATCTTGACATATCATTGCAACAAAATTATACACAATTTTTACAAGAACTATTTATCAACGTTTGTTTGCATCTTGGAACCAAAGTAAATCCATCTTTTGTTCGTTGGTAAATCTTTCTAAAAACAAAAATATGATATGGTGTTGCTCAATAGCATCATTTTATTTCTTGTAACAACTTTAAACATTTAAAGAAATATACTTAATAAAGCATATATTGATAAAGCATCACATTTTAAGTTTAAATCGTTCTCATCTTTAAATATTGAATATATCACACTATGTATACTTGCATGATGTACAACAAGTGGCAATTAATTACCTTACCTTGAGAAGAGTGAAAGAATTAGCAACCTCTTTCGGATATTAGTAGTTCGTTCTTAAATTAAAAACTTCAGAAGACACACAAACACACTTTGAGTACTTGAACGCTTAGGACTTCAAAAAAAAAAAGAATCTTCGCAATATTTGCAGATTATTAAAATTGCCTCCCTCCAAAAAAAAAAAAAAATTCAGAAAAATTGAATATGCAGGTTCTTTTCATTTTCAGGGCAAAATGGTAAAAATGAATACCCCAGCACTAGTTTACGTTCAGCATTTGTTTTTACTTACCAGAGCAATAACTAAGTTCATAGAAGGAAAAAATCCAAACCCTAAAAAATTCCCTAAAACACCTTAGCTAGAATTCTCCAATCCCTGCCATTTAAGTAGACTCGTCCTCTTGGTTCCATATTGTATGGGATATACTTTTGATCTTGGAGTCCCATCTCAAAAAGAGGTCCTTCAATTCGATCAAAAGAAAAGGTAAAAAAGAATCAAAATAAGCTAATCTAAAAGAGGTGAGTTAACACCCGAAAACAAAAAAAACAACGAAGCGCAGGAGTGAAGTGGGAATCAATCGAGAGGACAAGGTGTTCCAACCAACCACAAAAGGTAAGTCAGGCTGAAACCTCGAAAATCTAAAAGAGGGGCGAAGAGAATGCTCGAGAAGGCCCGCTTAGGACGCGAGGAGAATGATAGGGAAGACTAAGCAGCGAGCGGAAACGAAACCAAACACTCAGAACCTAGGGGGAAAGTCGAACCAGAAGGGAGAAAGAGCAGCCAACTGGTGAAGGAGGTTGCTAGTCAAGATGCTGAAAAAATTGAAGCACGGATTGGAATAACTTGAGAGAACTGGTGAATGAGGTGGAAAATCTTAGAAAACACGGCTAAATGTCAAAACTCAGGAGCAACAGAATGGAAGAGAAATACACTTTCAAAGTAAAAAAAGAGTTGAAAAGAAGCTGGAAAATACACCAGTGGGGAGTGAAATTATAAATGATCATTGAAACTGAAAACTAAACGGAGAAGAAAGAGGCCCGGCATAATTTACAAAGGGCTTGACTCTGCTGAACCCGAAAAAAAGGAAGAGATCAGAGTAATGATAAGAAAAAAAAAGCAAGTTTCGATCCAAGGTCCAGAGCTTATTGCGTGTGATCGCCACATAATCAAGTACTGTACCGGAGTCCGTTGGATTTTTTTATTCAAAGATTAAAAAATATGTATTACATCGGTAGATAACAGGATAAACGTTTTTATACTTTCATAGTATTTGATTTTTTGTATTTTTGATTTTTTTTGGTTATTTTGTCTATCTAAACTATGATGTATTTTTGCTGTATTGTGGGTATTTATATCTACCCGCCTCCCAGCAAAAGGGTTTGCGGTGTATGGGCAAGACCAGACGCAGTAAAGAACACAAAATATCATAAAAAATACATAAATTTATCCTAAAAACTCCCAAGTTAGAAAAACTTGAATCATTAAATACCTAAAGTTAATTCGTTATGGCAACAACAAACATGTTTTAAAAATAAAAGATTAGTCCTCCCTCCCTCTATAACCATGCACACTAAATGCTATAACTAAGATCAAAGCTGAGGGTGTTAGCGGACCAGCTAAAAAATATTCCAAAATAATCCCAGCATTGATTTAACTTGACAGTCTGTAACCAAATCCATCAAAAAAATTACATCTCCTCCTCTCCTCCCAATAGACAATTGAACTCCCTACCCCATACAAGAAATAGTTTCTTCAGGACTATACTTAAAAAACTTAAATTTAAAAAGCTAATGATAAATACTAATAAATGCTTAAAAATCTACCAATCAAAATTATTTCCTACTACTATTATTATCAACAAAAATTCTCTCATTACTATTTTTCTCAAATTTGAAAATCTCATATTATTTTCCCTATTCTAAAGCCAGGCAAAAAATACACTTCCAACCTGATTGTTACAGACCCTCTCTTCCAACATTAGCAAACTCTGAGAATTCATTTATTCTCAAAGGACTTAACAAATTCAATACAGATAAACTATTAACCCTAATCAGTATGGCATTAACTAACCACCATTTACATGCTTCACCCACTTTAACTTACTGATACTACCTCTGTTCCAGCAACAATCACATGAGCAGTTTTTCTAGATATTCTAGGGCTCTTCGACTAGGTCCTGGCTGGAAGGCCTAACTTATAAACTAATCAAAACAATTCTCCTCCATTCATTCAACTTACATTCTTACTGCAACGACAGATTTTCCAGTAGAGTACAAGACACTCTATCCATTCTCTAGAATTAACGCTGGAGAGCAGAATAAAGTTTTAATCGAGCCCTTCTCCTTACAATTACAGCAGATGGCTGCCAGTTATAATCTCACCAGTCTAAAATGTACGTGATGATATGAATTGTCGTACAATTCAGAAATCTAAAATCAGTTTTCTGCTTCTCAATAAACATTAAATATTCTCGAAAAATCCATTACGACAATTGGAAAATAATAAAAAATTAACGTCGAAAACTCTATGCTTGTCCCTTATTACTCTAACCAAAAAAACAGCTCCCTCCATTTTTTATGGCAAAAACATTTTGGGAAATCTCCTGTCAAATACCTCAAGACTCCACTTTCTGACAAACACCTGACCTGAGAAACTTTATAATTAACGTCATTCCATGAAAATTTAGACGATTATCCTGTCAAAGCTACTCTATCAATAGAAAATCTTAAAAACAAATATACAAATAAATTACAAATTTATACTGCCATCATCTCGCCAGTATGAGTAACGTACATAGTGTCACCAAATCTCAATTTAAAACTTGGAAAATTCTTGAATTCAATTATTAGAGGTTGATTGCAAAAGTCCATGTTCACGAAAGTATGCAAATAAAATAAAGCTTTATACAAATTTATTTTCATTTAAAAACGTGTAAACCTCTCTAAAAAAACTTTTAATTCCGTAGAAAAATCAGATAATATTATCATAATTCCGAATTAAAACTAACGTTTTTAAAACAACGTTTTATATATGGCGGCAAGTTTATTAAAAAATTATTGAAATATTATTAAAACTGGATGCAAATATCTAAATATTGCATAGAAAGTAAGTAAGAACAGTTCCAAAATTTCAGAGCTCTATGCTGGAAGTTGGTTAACTAACGATAGAAACTGATGAACAGTGATACACTACGTGACCAGAACAATACTCAATTGGCGAAATTACATAAAAACGTTAAAACTTAACTAAAATTAATTAATTCATCCGGTAAATTAAATGAATGGAATGCATTTACCCAACCAATCTTTGGCTTGACAAGAATTACTTAGCGATATTTTGCTAAATGTGGCTACCCTGTTCCGTTTTACGGACTTAAGCTAAATGCAAAAAATAAAAAATAATAATAATAATAAATAAAAACCAGCCAAGTTTACTAAATTTTGAAATCGCGCCAAGCATTGGGCTTAAACTGCTATTAAAAAAATATTAATTAAAACTTATCGCAAAGCGTTCAAATATTGCATTGTTAGGGCGAGTACCGATGAACGATTCAAAATTTCAAAGCTCTAGCTTGATGGGAGTTGGTTAATTAAGGATCGAAAATTTGATGCAACACAACACACACACACACACACACACACACATACACACCAAGTGAAATTCATGAAAAACGTTGTAAAAATCTTTGAAATCATGCATACTATATCATATTAAAAACCTGTGCAAATCCCTCTCTGACTCTCAATAATCCCCATAACCCTGATTTAACTTTTTTTAATTCACTCCAATATTTACTTTTTTAATCATTTTAAGATATCTACTTTTCTCCTTTTCTCTTTCTTGTAATTTACTTAAAATTAGATTTGTAACGAGCGCCTGACATTGATCGTTTCGCTCAGTTTACCATATTTGTAGCTATAAAAGAATTAGAGGGAAAAAAAAACAAAAAACAAAAAATTAAAAAAGTACTAATGTTAAAATGTTAGTAATACTAGTTCAGGACGGACTACAATTGATTAAGTACTACTAAGTGAGATTGCTTCAGGAATGGTATTGTTTTAATGGAGCTAGATCTTGTGTAAACTAAATGGCTATGCTGGATGTTGGTTTCTACAGAAGTCCCAGATAGTAAGATCTCATTGACGAGGAATTTCGAATAGGACGCAACTTGCGTAATTTAAAGATTTATTAGTAGAGGTATTGAACATGGTTAGGGGAGTTTCTGTATTAAAAGGTGTTCATCGAGCCAAGATTGTTCAGTTCTAGCCATTTAACTTTCTCAAGCTTAAAAATCAATTGTAAAGATCAAAAATTATTTAAATTTAAACAGATGCTATAAGGATGGCCTTCATAAGGAAAGCTACTTGGACTCTAACAAAATCTATTTCTTCAGTACCATTCACTCCACGCCAAAGAGGGTGAGAAGTGCAGCTTTGGTCAGTCATATATAAATAATTTTAATATCAGCAAGGATTGAATTTCATGGATAAAGGCCAAGGTGGTTTTAATAGTTAGCCATTTGGTTGTTTTGTACGCGAAATTTGTTTTATTGTATTTGTGTTGGTAAAAATGGTCTGCGCTCTGATTAAGAGTATTATGCTCGATAGAGAGAAAAGTGTTTGGATAGTTTAGTATAACACGATCAATATTTTCTATTTGAAGGTCGTTATGTATGACCGAATTTTTAACGTACCATGGAGCATTGGTGATTATTCGAAGAATTTTGTTTTGCAAGTTTGAATGTATTTGAGGGTGGTTGTGGGTTGCCCCCCCCAAAACAGAGAGGAGGCATACGTAATAACTGCGTAAAATCTGTTCTGAAGAGAAGAACTCTTATTTTTGAGTGAAAGTGAGAATGCCTGCCAATTAAAGAGATGCAAAGGTGAATTTTATTCCAAAACTTGTCTTTAAATATTGATGTTGCTTTTGCTATTAATTTCTGATCAAGGTGCAGACCAGATATTTGACCACCAATACTCCAGTTGATATCTTCATCGAAGAGACTGAGGTGGTTTGTAGGGTTATGTTTTCGCTTTATGGAAGATAATTACTTGGTTGATTTTGACGTTTATTCTATCATCGAGTTACTAATTCTCTAAGGTGTCAAGATAATTTGCATTGCTTTAAGGTGATGTTGTATCCCACACACCGCTGAGTCATCTGCAATTAGGTAAGTGCTAACGTGGCGTGGTGGAAAGCATGTGTGCTCAAATTGTAGCCAAATGGGGGACAGGACCCCACCTAGGGGCATGCCCATACGAATTTCTCCAGGGTGGAGTGGGAAATATAATTTGACTTTAAAAGAGTTCTATTTTTGGAAGTTATTAATAAGAAAAATGATATAGTTTGGAATTTAAGTTTAATTAATTTATACGAGTCCGTCATGCTACATTTTATCAAAGGCTCTTCTTATATCTAAGAAGACCACAATGGCATGACGTTTAGAACTAAACCCTTCATTGTTATTTGTTACTCTAATAAGAGTGTCTGTGGAGTGTCCTTTCCCTGAAACCACATTGCTCAGGGGATACAATTTGTGTTATTTATGTTTTTTACGCGATTAAAAATTTTTTCGAAAATCTTAGCTAGTGTGGTATAAGAGCACATCTTGGTCTGTGACCTGAGGGAAATTTGCTGGTTTTGATTTTTGATTTTGGTAGCATTATCTCAGCGAAACTCTTCAGCAGTGGGGACATTATAAAATTAAGACATTTGTTAAATAGGCTATTCTCATTAAGGGGGGAGAAGTTTGGAATGCGTAATTTGGAACAATGATCAGTCCAGAATTTTTTTTTTGGAAGCTTTTTATGATGTTAATAATTTCTACTGGTTTGGGAGAGAAGTGGTGAGCTTAAATTTTGATCGATAGGAAGTTAACAGTTTTCTCCACAAAAGTTCAATAACGCTATCACATGGTTCGGGTACTATCTTGAAATGTATCTTCCAATAAGTTTTGAAGACATCAGCTTTGTCTTTATCTGAACTAACCAATTCCATTTGGGCCACTGAGTGGAGGACTGATGATTGGTTTCTGGCTATTTTCCTGCTGCATATTGTGGAAGTTATCTCCTGGGTTGAGCTGAGTTAATAGATTTTTTCCATGTTTTATTTTTATGTTCTTATTGAAATTTAATTTGTCTTTGTTGTTTTATTTTTGAGCTCACGAAATTTGAGGGAGTCTAAGACGGGGGTATTAATAATTTTGGTGACACTTGTTGCTTTGATCGCCTGTGTGATAATGCTATTGAAATTAACTTATTGCCTGTTCCATTTGTTTGCATTTATTTTAGGATTACCTTCCTTTGGAAAATCACTGTCTCGAAATTTGATCCAATGATTTCATTGTTCTGAGAATGGGGGTAGAGTTATTTAAAGAAATAACCAAGCATTACTGGGTTGTGATCACTGCCATGTTCATTTTATAGAGTAGATATCAAGTACTACAGATTTTCCTGGTATGGCAGTCCAAAAGTAGTATCAGTGTAGATCGCCTTTCGACCAATATAAAAGATTCATGCTTATTTTCTACTCAAGAACCAAGTTTTCACCTAAGACTTTGGAAAGCTGCTTCCTTGCACCTTAGACACTCTCACAGCCAACAGGGATTACTAGTGTCTCTGGTTGTTTTATCATGAAAATAGCATTTCTTCTTTTGTCCAATTCTCTAAAATTTCTATCATCCTTCAAGAAAACCACAAAGAAGAATGAAATTTCTTTATCCAAAGGAACATTAATTCTTCAAGATCTCTAGAAGAGCCCCGTGCATCTAGGCACATCCGCAGAAATCTAACGTGAACGTACGACATTTTTTTTAAATGTACAATATACTATGAAGCAAGTGATTTTGATTCATCGATAAAAATTTATTTATAATACATTGTATAATATATTAATGAAATGAAACCAGAAAATATATGTTAATTTTAAACTTACGAATTATCGAAATGAAATATGTAAGATTTGAAAATGAAATGATTTATAAAATGGAACTCTTTCAATGGGTAAAATATAAATAATTTATACTATGTACCTCATATTTCACTGAACAAAAATAAATATTTTCAATTGCACAACTGTTTTATGTCAATTGAATTGTATAATTTTTATTCGGAGGATGAAAATCATTGGCATATTATTGAGAAAATAATTATTTTTAGACGAGAATGTGCATGAGAAAAGATAAATTAGTGCATAGTTGCAATCATAATAAAATAAAATAAAAAACATCGTAACTTTTATGTATAAGAACTAAACATTTGAAACGAAAAGGTTAGATTTAATCGGCGGATTTTTTTAAGTTTTTACTTTGATTTAAGTCATACGGAACTGTCGAATAAAATAAAGTTCGAAAACTCCGTATTCGTCATTTTAATGTTTAAATAAAACAATGTACGCCAAATTTTGAAAGAGTTTTTAAAAAGCCACAATTTTATACCTAAAAATATTTCATATAGATAAAAGTATATCATATATACTTCTAAACTACCACTTTTTTTGATAATATTCTATGTATATATATATATATATATACCTTATTCTTCAGATATTGTTTCACGTAATCTAATCAAAAATACAAAGTCGTGCCTAGGTAATGGGCGCGAATAACAATTAAAGATTTCTGAGAAGGGAATTTTTTTTTTTTTTAATAATGAAGGAATACATAAATGTTGTATCAAAAATTCTTGAATTAAAACTAATCAAAAATCACTGTCGTATTCAACAAGCGTCTAGCCCCTCACATACTAGTTTCCTCCGTTCCTCCTTGAACATCTGCGCAGGTTCCCGCGCAGCGTGTTTACGTCAGGGATTTCGGCATGCAGAAAGGAATCAGCTGTCACCGCCATACAGTGGACGGGCATATTCTTAGACACGGACGTAAAAAACTAACATTTTTTTTTTGGTTTAATGAGTTAATATCATCGTCTTGTAAGTTCTTGAATTTTACAAAACGCAGGGATAAACATTGCGAAAAAACGCAAATCGCCATGTTTCTACGTAATATCATGCTGTACAGATTTATTTTATTTGTGATTGGAGTAATATTTGCACTTTTTTCTTAAGATATATTTAATTTCGTTATTTATCGTTCGCTTTGATTTCAGGGCCTGAAAAGAATATGGCCATTAACTTTAATAATTTATCATCTGCTTAAATTTTTTGTCAGCCTTTTTTTTTTTAATATTTGAAATGAACATCCTCAATAGCTTTCATAATTTACTGTCTATTTTACTGTTTGCTCTTTTTTTAATATTTAAAAAGAACATTATCAAAAGTTTTCATTGGCTACTGTAATTTATTATCGTTTGCCTTTATTCGTTTTTTTGTAATATTGGCATCATTTTTGAACTTTAGAATGTTTTTTCTGAAGGTTGTGTATTCCATAAAACTTCGATGAGTGTGCGTGGATTTTATTTGTTTTTTTTTTACAATAAAAACAGCAGTGTTTGGGACAAACCGTGAATTATTCAATTTCTTATTAATGCTTAGTTGTCTACAAAATTATCTAATTCTAAAAGAGGAAATTTTGTTCTACACATCTGCTTTGAATTTATCTCAGTAATATTTTATTTCTTAAAAACAAACTTAAATTTTTTTGCATTCATTTGAATCAAGTGAATAAATGCTCATTACAACAAAGAATTCTTTCTTCTTAAATATGAAGGTTGGTACAATAAAGGCTAATATTATCCCAAGGGATTTTGACAGTTTCCTGAAGTAATCATATAATGATGGCAATATGTCACAGATGTTTTACAAGGATCCTATGCCTACATTAAAAATCATGTGGTCATCAAAGATTCGCAGTTATATTGCAAGCAATTTCTTCTAATAACCTGGTTCGCCCCAGAAAATTCTGATTATTTTCCCGAAGAAACATCCGAGATTTATGTCAAGCTCTACTGGTCGTATTTCCTGCCACCAACTGTGCATAAAGTGTTGATCCATGATGAGAAAATAATTGAAAGTTTTATTCTTCCAATTGGGAAAATTCTCAGAAGAGGCACAAGAAGCTCTCAACAAAGTTTTTCACCAAAGCAACAAATTCCTTCTCGGAAAAGTGTTCTGAAAATCTACAAATGAGGATATTTTAAGTAATATCTTAATCAGCTCTGGTGCCAGGATTTAAGCACTCAAACCACAGTGATCAAGTTGTCAAAAACTGAACTGGTGCTGAATGTGTCACCGAAAATGACTGTACAGCAGGCTTTTTGAATGTTGAAGGAATATGTCAGGAATAAAACAAAATCTTTTTCAGGAATTAAGATTGTGTTAAATATGTTGCATTCCCAGAAGAAATGAATCCCATGATGGAAGTCAACTAAAAGTACATCATTTTAAGAATTTCATTGTTTAATTGTATTATTGTTGTGCTATTTTAAATATAATTTAATTTTTTAAATTTTTTTGTTACCTTTTTTTAATATTGTGCTTCATTTATTAACGTTGAAATTAACTTAAAACAATTTTTACACTTTCTAATTCAATTTTTGAAAATTTCAACGAATTTTATCTTTTATTACCTGGTACCTGCGACTTGTCCACATTGAACTATTACACATCTTTCAGTTTTTGAAAGTTTATTTAAAGTTAAAATTTTGATTTCTATTTTTTTTTTTTTTTTCATTTAGTTTATTATATTTTTTAAAGAAATTATAGATTTGAAAAGTCCCTTTTTATCTTATCTCTATCAAAAAAAATAAACCAGTTTAATAAAATTCAGCTATCTACATCAAGCTGTATGAAGTGGAGTAATGAAAGAATGAGTCTACTGAAGATTTTAAATATTAGTACACATATGTATTTAAACCTAATCAAGTTTCAATTGTAGGCAAATTTTGCTGTAATAGTAAAAATCAGAAAGAATAATGACCGAAAAATACGTTTATGCTCCCAAGTGATTATTTTTTTGTTGATATAGTAAGTACAAGGTTTAATGTACCTGTTAATGTTAAGAGTATATGGTTTCTATTTCTTATGAAACTAAATAAAATCAAACAGATTCAACATTTTTTCTCTATTTGTAACCAAAAACCACACATGACAATTTTCTAATCTGAATACATCATTGAATAAAAATTCTAATCAGGCATACCTTTAAATGAAACTATATTTATTATAAATTTCATGACTAGGTTTTAGTGTTTTCAAACTTATTTCATTATTATCACTTGCTAAAAGCACCATACTTTTAAATCTGTGTTTCCTTTCACTTTTCAGTCATTTTAAATAGCTGATATAATAGTTTGCAAGCCGGGCCCCCCCCATTTGTCTATTGGAACGAAATCTTCCATCAAGTTCATCATTTTAAAATTTTCTAGGAGGACATAATCTATTTTATATTTTTCAAACATGTATGGAATTATTTGAACAGAAGTTTCAGTTGTATTTATTAGTACTTGGAAAGTTTGTGAGGACAATGCCTAGGAAACAGGTATTGTCTCCAGTGTTTAAGTCATGTTATCACTTTTGCCAAAAATTTGACTCGAGGAGAATCAACATCTCTTATAGATTTTGATTTATGTTTTCCCTTCCAGTAACCTTTTTGTTCAGATGTTTTATTATAAACTAATATATATATATAACTAAGGTTTCTATTATTAAAATGTTATTGATAATTATAATCAAAATAAATACTAAGCAGCATGTGGCAATTCACAGAACTGTAATGTGATTTTTAAATTGTGATGAGCTTCTTTCAATGTTCAATTAATTTCATATAATTCTGCCCATAACAAAAAGACCAGTGCAAAACATGTGAATGTACATGGGGTTGAATAATTAGAAAACTTGACAAATATTAAATATTGCTTGTAGTTCAAATTTGGGATTGATTCAGTTTCACAAATATATTTTCCTACATTAAAACTATTGGTAGTATTCTATTGAGTGAACAATATTAATGTCAATGAATAATTAATTATATGGACAACATTTGATACTGTTGGCCTTGTGAAAAAGGAAGGCAGTAATACAAGGAAGCTGAACCAAAACAGATTTCTTCTTAAACACAGAATACTTCAACCTATCACGAGCATCAGGGATAAAGGTTCAAGACCCAGTTTGGACCTTTTGTATCATGTATTGTTCCTGAACAATTTTAGGATCAGAGTTGCAGTTATCTTATTATTAAAGAGAGGTTCTTAAGAATAAGAATCTATTATATAAATAAGAAAAAAGTATTACACTTGACACATATAAAACACAGGCAGAGAAGGAAGATGTTTTTAGATTAGATGTAAAGCGAGGTTTTCAACACAGGTTCCAATTCAAAAACAGTAGAAATAATGACAAATTTTCTGTAAAAAGTGACCACATTTTTGAATATGTAATCAAATTAGTGACCTTATTTGCATTCAAACATAGTTTGCTTTGGTGTAAACTTTTAATATATTTATTGGGTTATGTTAATAACATTAATTAATAAGAAGTGGAGTACTATGCAGTGATCAATCAGTGTTATTTATTATTGATTTATAATACAGTAGAAGCTGCTCAAATTTTCCTTTTTAAGACGTTCTATTTCTGTGGTCTCAAATTTTCCCATATATATATAATCATGAAATTTTCCATTTAAATTTTTTCCCACTTAAGAAATTTTTCTCCTCCGAACCTCTTTTTCAACTGTATTGTGAAGCTTAATTTTTAACCCAATGGAAACAGGGATTACAAAAGAAGGGAGGAAACACACCTGGATGGACTTTGTCCAAGGAATAGGGCAGTAAAAAATTATTTTTGGAATACTTAAAAGGTCCTCCATTGCATCCGAAGGCCTGTTAACATTTAAGAGTTGAAGGTCTTCAGTCAGTGGTCCAAAACCCAGCTGCAAGCCGTAAAACTTACAGGGGGAAGTACCCTCCCAATTAAAATTAACCAAACGAATTTTATGGTGATAAGTAAACAGAAACTTCACATTAATGAAAACATGTACAAAAGAGTACATTTTCACAATGAAAAAAAACTTTGTCATGTTTCCTCAGTCATATTCATTTTTCTAGTTCTTAGATTCAAATTGCAGGCTAGAATTAGTTGAATATTCATTTCAACTGAGTATATTGTCAGGAAACATGAAGACATTGTTTTGAATTATTAAATAAAAAAAAGTTGCTGAAGTGTATTTACTGAAACAGTTAGATTCTTTTGTGTTTCTTAGAAACTGTGTCTTTTAAGTGATCCAGAAAATAAACGTGACTCTTTAGTGGAAAAAGTGACCCCGGATAACTCTGTGTTAAAAATGCACAAAAAGAATTATGAATATATAAAGGTAGTAATGTTTGTTATTAAAACATGTATTTTTCACTAAGATTCTTCGGTGGGACTGTGGGTGAAATTTTTGTGTTCCAATATAATATTTAGAATTGTATTATTGTCATTTTGTGAAGTTACTGTGGAAGTTTTGGTCAGTTTCCTTTTCTTTTTTGCATTTGAGAATCTTTGGGGTATTATATTTTTATTAGGTGGAATATCTTTATTAGTAGTTGGGAAATGTATTTCTTGTGCATTTGATATATCTGCAGCTTCTAGTTGTGGTGGTATTGATTTTAAAATCCTTTCTAACACATCACATTGCTTATCAGAGTTTAATAAATCTATTAGTTCTGAAAACTTTCGTTTTATTTCATCCTTTCTGTGCTCAAGTGAGAGGGTTTGCGATTTTTTTTTTTTGCTACTTCATTCAAAATTAATTCATTTTCATCATCTATAATAAGGGGAGATTCATGAGGTACTGTAGTTGTATTTTTAATATGCTGGTGTAAATAATGTATGTGTTTGCACATATTCCACCTAATTGATGAATCAATGCAGCTGCATATATATCGGTGAATGCATATATTACAATCAGTGCATTGTATGTGACATGTACAAGTTTTATTATTTTCATGTATATTGTATATTTCTGTATTACATGTTGATGAAACTGACCACCCATTCTCATTTTCTATTACTAGAAAAGATAGTGTTTCACTTGTTTTATGTCTGATTCTTAAATCCCGTATCTTACTTGTCAATTTACCTTTATTTGATGTAATTAAGCGATCTATCATTTTATCTCTTACGAATCTCATTATACCGTGAATAGCCTTGTCTAATCTCTTAACATTTTTTCCATGAAGATAAATATATTTCAATGTTTGGTGCATTCGTTCTATGTGCATGTTTGTATTAATGCCACTGTGAAGTCTATAACAGTATGCCCAGCTGGATATATTTTGTAAATAATACGTTTCAAAATAATTTGAGAATTCAATAGTGTCGGGATCTCCTTTAAGAAATTTTATTGCTGCTTCTGTCAGTGTTTGAAAAGTATAAATGTCTCGTTCTTCTAAGAGTGATCTGATAATTTTATATGTTTTTGCTTGTTTTTCAGCGCCTTTGATTTTTTAAAATTTTTTCTCCAGGCTCTATCAATATGCCATGCACAAAAAAGACGTTTTTGTGGTACACCCATTTCAGACTTCCATGCATTAAAAAAAGATTCTGCCATATCAGACATAAAAATTTGAGGTTGTAATTGGCCAATTTTTTGTTTAATACACGAAAAAAAATTGATAGCACTGGTTGATCGCATCGATTAGAAATTAAAAAAGCACATGGGAATCCTTGGCGCAAATCATCTATTGTTAGTAAAGTTACGAGTTCAAATCCATATCCATTTACTCCATGAGTACCGTCAATACATATACAGTCAGAACTAAATTTTTTCAGAATCTCCCCTTGTGCTTCTGTCATAAT
>BMAW01008471.1:0-16014 GCA_019974015.1 Nephila pilipes | reverse complement strand
TTTTTTATCGAGGGAACGGTAACAAACAAGGGGAAATAAAGATAATTTTAATGGCAAGAAAGGGGGGAAAAAATGATTATTAATGAAATAGGAATGAATTCAGAGGATAAAAAGGATTTTTTTGGCTTCGAAAAAAATTCGGAATGTTAAAGAAAGGTTTGAAATTCGTTAAAATGGTATTTTTTAAATGAAAAGAGAGGAATTGTTTTAAAAAATAAGCAGAATGAAGGATCGAATAAGAATACAAGAGGTATCGTATTATCATATGAAATAAGAATGGAAATTCTTTTTTTCACCGTTACAACCTTCGCAGATTTACAAGAGGTGGAAGAAAGGAATAAAAAAACACTTACCTCATTTAGAAGGAACTGTTTCATCACCAGGCGGGTATATAGCGACGATAGCGTGAAGGAAAGCGGTGAATGACTCGGTGTTGATGTCATGGTGACGCTTTCGCCGCCATATGTACTCGGCTAGGTAGTGGTCGAATTGGTCATCCGCCTGGCGATTGTTGCGCCGGAAAGATCTTTTGATGGCCGACCAAGTTCCTTCTATAGAATTGGTATGGGCTCCTGTTTCGGGGTCCTTAAAGGTGAGACTGTGGTTGACCTTTAAATGAACGAACCCCTCGTCCGAGAGGCATTCATAGGCCTTCCAACAGTCCGAAACAATAACGGACCCCGGTAGCACCCACTCTTTTATAACTTCCAGTAGCTCTTCTTTAGTCCTGGAGTCCACGACTTTAAAAAAACAATCATTCGTTCCTCTCGCAACACCACCAAACACCCATGTACCCTTCACAGGCTTACCCCTTCCATATTTCATTTTTCCAAATTTAGATTCATCAATCTCCACAATCACACCCTCACCACCAAGTTTTACACTTTCAGCCATAACATTCAGCAGACACACTTCACGACAAAAACTGAACCAATCGGACACCGTATTTTCACTAATCTTTAATTCATCAACAGTCGCCTTATTCATAGCCTTGCAAAACCACATTCGCGTCACAAGCATAATTTCAATCAAACTTAAATGGCTACTTTCAAACCAACTTCCACACCGGAGAGACTTTCTTTTCTTGTGCTCGTTACCCTGTCCACGTTTCCGACACATCCATACATAACCATCATGCAAACTCTTTTCTTCTGTTCATTTCATCTGATCACCACATACACAACATTTTTAGCAATTAAACCCTCTTTCATACACCATTCAAGTACAGCATTCATACCTTGGATCTCCAGGTAGTTGAAGAAGGCAGATGTAGGAGCTTGAAATCTGGAAATTTTGGAGGACAATTTTTTTTCCAACGGTCAAAAATTTAAAAAAACAACTAGTCAAGCGTAACGAACCTAGCGTGGGCGTAATGCGTGGGAGGAAAAGGATGCAACGGAAAAACCGGTCCCTTTTTATAGATTTAGTAGGGTTACCAGAAAAGAATTGCATGGTAACCATATTTAGCGATTTATCGCCCAAAAAAAGTTAAAGCTCGCCAGGCCCCCTCAAACTTCGAATCAACCGGTATATCTTTCAACCACATTTATTTAGAAAATTAAATTTCACTTTTTAATTTTGGATGATTGTTTTCCTTTTTAAATCTGTTTGTGTGATTTAGGATCACAAAGTGACTGAAAACATTAATTGACACACATCGTCTTACAAATCCAAAGGGAATGGACAATTGGTCAATTCATTCGATTCATCATTCATATGACATTATTCTAATAGGCTCTTAATTTGACGATTTGTATTTAAAGTAATTCACTGTGGGATGCACTACACATCACATGATCCTTCGTGCATCAGAATGGGGAGCTATTGTGCTCCTGGTTCAGTGTTCAGAAATAACAAAAGCACCATGAGACATTGTTCAATATTTATAGTTATTTTGTTTTTGAGAAAACATTAGTGGTGTTTAATTTTCGTTTATTATAAATAAATTTTTTCCCTTCATAAAAAAGTGTTCATTCATTATTATTATTATTTTGAAACTGTTATTCGGTAACAGATATTAAATTATAAATATCAATTTAAGCAAGACCGATTAAAAACCTGTCGAAAATAATTAAATCAAGGCCAGCTATCGGCTAGAGTGCTAAAAGGACTCGCGGCTAGAATGATCTATAACTAAATTGTGTATATTGATCAAGTAAATATATATCAGTATTTTAAATAAAAATAAATGTGTAACACAAACTAAGAATGCTATAAATGTTTATATTTTAAACCAAATAAATTTCAAAAGTAGCCAGTTAATCACAACAGAACAAGAGCTTCCGATTAAAGTAAAGTATCAGGTGCGAGTTGGCAATCATGGCCATGAACTTGACGATATTTAAAATCTATCATTACGGGTGCTCAAAAATTGTTCCAATATAGAAATGATACAAATTGTGACATTCCAAATTGACGAATTTTTATTTATTTTAATACAAGATTATGTACATAGTTAATTCTAATAAAACAGTGAAGTTAAAACTAAACTGTCAGTGCCTTCAGAACGTGGAATTTCATACATGGGCTGTGTAAATGTAACGTAGCTATTGAAATAAAAATGGGGGTAAAATATCCAAAAGGAGCGCTCTTAAACTGAATCCAGAATCGACACCCCAGACGAATATAGAAACCTAGTCCAATACTTGTCCACCAGAGCCGAGTACGAATACTACGTTATTCGCCCGGTCCAACAAAGACCTGTGAAGGCCATAATTAAGGGACTTCCACGGGAAACAGATCCAGTAGATATTAAAAAAGAACTACTGGAATTAGGTTTCAACCCCATCCGTGTAGTACAACTTACAAACAGAAGAACCAAGCTTCCACTTCCGGTCTATCTTGCTACTCTACCGAGAACACAAGAAGCCGAGAAAATATTTGAAATCTCCAAACTGTGTTACATGAACATCAAAATTGAGGGTTACAGAGGTAGCGGTAAAGTTACACAATGTTATCGATGTAACTTTTTTCACCACTCGGCAGACAACTGTCACATAAACCCAAGATGCCTGAAATGCGCAGAACCTCATCTCACCAGAGACTGCCCAATAAAAGAAAGAATATTAAACCCCGAGTGCATTAATTGCGACCATCAGGGACACCTCGCCTCATATGGAGGCTGCGAAAAGTTCCCAAAACCTCCGAAGAAGCAAAACATAATCGCCAAAGGACAAAACTTCATCAAAGAAAACTTCACTTTTGCTAACGCCGTTTCCAAAAAACAGATGGCGCCACAGGAACCAGAAACAAACCTACCACAAAAACAAGAAAAACCTACCACCAGCTCAAATAAAAACAATAGAACCAAAGCAATAAACCTTGTAAACAAGCATATGCAACAAAAGAACAAAAAGCAACAAATAGAAGAAGAGGAAACACCTGACTTATTTCAAGCCCTAGAGATGTTCCAAAGTCTAACAGAAATATTCAAACTACTCCCAGGACTTTTCAAGAACATTACCAAAATTAAAGCAGCAAAAGGCAAGACAAACAAAACCTATGATCTAATAAAAGCTCTGTTGGACAATGATGACTAATTCTATAAACAAATTAACAATAGCTGCACAGAACAATAGATACAAATTTTTCGGCATAAGCCTTTGCTCATTGAACGCGAACGGCTTAAAATCTCGTATTGTTGAGCTACGAGATTTTGTACAGAAGCATTCCCCCGACTTAATAATGATACAAGAAACACACCTGAGACCACGAAACATTGTACACCTCCCAAATTACACTGCCTACAGAGACGATAGGCACACACAAGAAATTGCATCAGGAGGCACCATGATTTACATTAAAATCTCCCTTGCACATCACCGCCTAACTACCCCACCACTCCAACACATAGAAGAAACCATAGTTATTCTCACTCCTCCTAACCACTCAGCTGTCACCCTCGTCTCCACATACATATCCCCGTCATCACACTACTCCAATTTCACAGAAGATCTTAACACCATCTTTAACTTAAATAACAATTGTGTCATTATAGGTGATTTCAATGGGAAACACCAAACATGGAACGCAAACACTAACACACCTAGAGGGGTTAACTTATATAATTATATTAATCAACACGACATTACACTAGCATACCCACCCACACCCACAAGATACGGTCACAACTCAGCCACCACCATAGATTTTGCACTCATAAAAAATTTTAATTACAAGCACACCATCACCTCCATACCAGAACTGTCATCAGACCATAACCCAATAATTCTTGAATTTAATTTTACCCTTACACATCACATCAACAAAAGAGCCATCACGACAAATTGGAAACTCTTTCAACAAGAAATTAACAATAACATAAACATAATTGACTACTCTAACATCAACAATAGCACACAACTTGAACAAAAAATTAATGACCTCACAAAATAAATTAATAATGCACAACAAAAAGCCTCCACACCAATCACAACAAAAAACGAAAGATACACACCACCCAACATTAAACAACTCATTAAACTACGAAACAAAACCAAAAAATTATTTCAAAGAACACTTGACCCCAACACTAAAATACAAGTTAACAGAATTCAAAACCAATCAAAAAAGAAATACATAAATTCACTCAAAATAGCTGGACTCAGACCTTGCAAACACTTAATATACATGACAAATCCATATGGAAAATTACTAAATCCTTCAAAAGCAAAAGAAGTCACATTCCCCCACTAATAATCAACAATAATACTGCTGAATCAGACATTGAAAAATCTAACCTCCTAGCACGCTCCTAAAAACTGGAAAATCTCAATAATCTTTCCTATCCTTAAACCGGGGAAAAATCCCCGCCTACCTGATAGCTATCGACCAATAGCATTGCTCTCTTCCTTAAGCAAACTTACAGAATCTGTCATACTGAAAAGAATCAACAACCACATTGACGCTTCCGATATTCGAAACCCTAACCAATACGGCTTCACAAAAAATCTCTCTACCTCCCATCCTCTAATCAAACTAACAGAGCATATCTCATCCGGACTTGAACGTAGCAAATCAACAGGCGCGGTCTTTCTAGACATTCAAAAAGCCTTCGACCGCGTCTGGATAGAAGGTCTCACCTACAAACTTATAAACTACAACTTCTCTACACCACTTATAAAATTAATTTTTTCATATCTCACAAACAGAAACTTTCAAGTTAAAATCAATAACTCACTTTCACAAACTCACTTCACAAAATATGGAGTAGTTCAAGGATCTCTTATCCGCCCAATTTATACAACTATACTTAAACACATACCAGCAATATACTCCAATCATATTAAAATATGTATCGTTGATGACGACAGCCATACTGGCGAAAGGCATAAAAACACAAAAACAGTAATGCTCGCACTTAACAAACACCCAAAAATAATTGAAACTATTATAACGACTGGAAAATTAGATGAATGTCGAGAATTGAGCGCAATCTATTTTCCAGAAAAGAAATTAACACCGCAACAACCTTCTATTGTAAAATACTAGGTCTCAATCAAACAAAAATTCCTGAGCGAATAATAGACAAAAAAACTACAGTAACTACACATTACCTCAAAGAAAAAATTCGGAAAAGCAAATGAGCATTTTCCCCTGACCTAGTTTGGATCAAATGACTATTAAAAACAATTGCATTTTCTGTACACAGCTCGTTCCAGACCAATTATCACTTATGCATGTCCAATTTAGTGATATGCGGGAAAAGTATGAATCTACTGAAAAACACAAAGTCTCCTCCTGATGACATATAAATTAGATATAAGAACAGAGTAAATGAATCCTAAAGCTACTAAAATCCCATTTTAGAAAACATATCCAAAAAACTACAAAAAATTTTTCTCCACCTCTAAACTCCTACCAATAACATCAACATGATTAATTTGAAAATTACACCTCAAGAGTAAAACATTAACTATCAATTAGTACTTGATTCTTAAACCCTCCTGACTTTTCTCCATATTATACTCTCTATAATCAATTTTAAACCAAAAATAAAATAAAAATTTTCATACACTGTAACTTAATAAATCTCATTCACAATCCGTATGACGCCACACACCCTAATTCTCAAGTCACATTAAAATAGCAAGAAGCCAATAGGAAAGCTCCCCTCCATACCACAGCAACCAATAGGAAACCGCCACCTCTGACCGAAACCTGTATATCCAAACTGCTAATCTTACCAGACCTCAGAGACAACCAATCAGAGCACAGCTACTGATCCCATCAAGCAGAATGTTTTAATCTTCAACTTTTAAGCCAAGTCTTGCTATAATAATACCGACTCGAGCTTAAGGGCCGCTCTGCGGCCTATGTGCTCGAAATACTTCTGAAATTAGTGTACCACAAAAACGTCTTTTTTGTGCATGGCATATTGATAAAGTATGGAGAAATTTTTTTTAAAAAAAATCAAAGGTGCTGAAAAACAAGCAAAAACATATAAAGTTATCAGATCACTCTTAGAAGAACGATACATTTATTCTTTTCAAACACTGACAGAAGCAGCAATAAAATTTCTTAAAGGAGATCCTGACACTTTTGAATTTTCAAATTACTTTCAAACGTATTATTTACAAAAATATCCAGCCGGGGATACTGTTATAGACTTCACAGTGGCATTAATACAAACATACACATAGAACGCTGGGAACGCTGGGGAACGAATGCACCGAACATTGAAATATATTTATCTTCATGGGGAAAATGTTAAGAGATTAGACAAGGCTATTCAAGGTATAATGATATTCGTAAGAGATAAAATGATAGATCGCATAATTACAGCAAATAAAGGTAAATTGACGAGTAAGGTACGGGATTTAAGAATCAGACATAAAACAAGTGAAACACTATCTTTACTAGTAATAGAGAATGGGTGGTCAGTTTTATCAACACATAATACAGAAATATACAATATACATGAAAATAATAAAACTTGTACATGTCATATACAATGCACTGCGTGTAATATATGCATTCACCGATATATATGCAGCTGAATTGATTCATAAATTAGGTGGAATATGTGCAAACTAGTACATTATTTACGCCAGTGTATTAAAAATACAACTTATACAACTACAATACCTCATGAATCTCCCCTTATTATATGTGATGAAAATGAATTAATTTTGAATGAAGTAGCCAAAAAAAAAAAAATAAATAAATAAATAATCACAGACCCTCTCACTTGAGCACAGAAAGGATGAAATAAAACAAAAGTGTTTAGAACTAATAGATTTGTTAAAGTCTGATAGACAATGGTGATGCGTTAGAAAAGAATTCTAAAATCAGTACCACCACAACTAGAAGCTGCAGATATATTAAGTGCACAAGAAATACATTTCCCAACTACTAATAAAGATGTTCCACCTAATAAAAATATAATACCCTAAAGATTCTCAAATGCAAAAAAAGTAAAGAAAAAGAAAATGACCAAAACTACCTCAGTAACTTCACAGATTGTAGACAATATTACAATTCTAAATATATTGGAACACAAATATTTCACCCAGTCTCACTGAAGAATCTTAGTAAGAAATACATGTTTTAATAATAGTCATTAGTACCTTTATCTATTCACAATTCTTTTTGTGCATTCTTAACACATCTATCTATCAAGGTCACTTTTTCCACTAAAAAGTCACATTTTCTGGATCATTTAAAAGACACTGTTTGAAAAAAACACAAAAGCTAGTAAAAAAATAAAACTGTTTCAGTAAATACACTTTACCAACTGTTTTTTATTTAATAATTCAAAACTGTATATGCATGCTTCTAGGCTGTATACAAAGTTGAAATTGATATTCATCTAATTCTAGCCTGCAATATGTATCTAAGAACTACAAAAATGAATGTGACTAAGGAAACATGACAAAAAAATTTTCGTTGGAAAAATGTGCTCTTTTGTACATGTTTTCATTAACGCGCTGTTTACTTATCATCAAAAATTCGTTTGGTTAATTTTAATTGGGAGGGTACTTCCCCCTGTAAGTTTTTTGGCATGCAGCTGGGTTTAGGACCACTGGATGAAGACCTTCAATCCTTAAATGTTCATTCGCTTGGGAATACAATGGATGACTCTTTAAGTAATCCAAAAATAGTTTTTTACTGCCCTATTCCTTGGACAAAGTCTACGGAGGTGTGTTTCCTACCATCTTTTGTAATCCCTGTTTCCATTGGGTTAAAAATTAAGTTTATAACACACTAACTTCAAAACGAGACTGTAAATGGCGCCACATGATGGGAAGTTTTTATATAAGAGGTGTGGCTCTGCATCCCAATGTTCTATCGGATGTAACCTCGTAACTTTCCATTACCGTTACCGAGAGAGCTGGGATTTCGTGGAATAAGGTTACCCTTGTCGCTGTTCAATCCTGTACTATGTTTAAGTTTACTTGTAATAAACTTTTTCCCTTCTAATTGTTAATTGTTTTAATTCAGTCCTTGTAACTGTGATATTTTATGTCATTAAAAATATAGTAATTTACCCCGAGATGCTAAGGATTTCTTTTTGCATTAACGCAGTTATGACATAAGAATGCGGTTAAGAGCTTTACAATACAGTTGAAAAAGAGGTTTAGAGTAGAAAAATTTCTTAAGTGAAAAAAGTTTAAAATCAAAACTTAAATGGAAAATTTTATGATTATATATATATATGGGAAAATTTGAGACCACAGAAATAGAACGTCTTAAGAAGGAAAATTTGAGCAGCTTCTACTGTATTATAAAAGTACTCCACTTATTAATTAATGTTATTAACATAACCCAATAAATATATTAAAAGTTTACACCAAAGCAAACTATGTTTGTATGCGAATAAGGTCGCTATTTTGATTACGTATTCAAAAATGTGGTCACTTTTTACAGAAAAATGGTCATTATTTCTACTGTTTCTGAATTAGAACCTCGTTTAACATCTAATCTAAAAATATCTTCCTTCTCTGCCTCTCTTTTATGTGTGTCGGGTGTAATACTTTTTTCTTATTTATATAATAGTTTCTCATTCTTCAGAACTTCTCTTGAATAATAAGATAAGTGCAACTCTGATCCTAAAATTGTTCAGGAACAATACACGATACAAAAGGTCCAAACTGGGTCTTGAACCTTCATATCTGATGCTCGTGATAGGTCGAAGTAGTCTGTGTTTAAGAGGAAGTCTGTTTTGGTTCATCTTCCTAGTATTACTGTCTTCCTTTTTCAACAAGTTCAACGATATCAAATGTTGTCCATATAATTAATCATTCATTGACATTAATATTGTTCACTCAATAGATTACTACCAATAGTTTTAATGTAGGAAAATATATTGGTGAAACTGAATCAATCCCAAATTTGAAATACAAGCAATATTTAATATATTTGTCAAGTTTTCTAATTATTTAACCCCATGCACATTAATATGTTGTGCACTGGTCATTTTGTTATGTGCAGAATTGTATGAAATTAATTGAACTTTGTAAGAAGCTCATCACAATTTAAAAATCACATCACATTCTGTGAATTGACACATGCTGCTTAGTATTTATTTTCTGATTATAATTATCAATAACATTTTAATAATAGAAACCTTAAGTTATATATATATATATATATATATATAATATATATATATATATATATATATATATATATATATATATATATATATATATTAGTTTATAATAAAACTTCTGAACAAAAAGGTTACTGGAAGGGAAAACATAAATCAAAATAACATATTATTTGACAGGAAATGAGAAATAACCAAAAATCAATATCTAACATCATTGCTAAGAAGGAGAAAGATTTAATAAGGAAAATAGGAATTCTATAAGAGATGTTGATTCTCCTCGAGTCAAATTTTTGGCAAAAGTGATAACATGACTTAAACACAGGAGACAATACCTGTTTCCTGGGCATTGTCCTCAAAAACTTTCCAAGTACTAATAAATACAACTGAAACTTCTGTTCAAATAATTCCATACATGTTTGAAAAATATAAAATAGATTATGTCCTTCTAGAAAATTTTAAAATGAATTTGAAGGAAGATTTCGTTCCAATAGACAAATGAGTGTGTGTGTGTGGTGGGGGGCAAACAATTATATCAGCTATTTACAATGACTGAAAAGTGAAAGGAAACAGATTTAAAAGTATGGTGCTTTTAGCAAGTGATAATAATGAAATAAATTTGAAAACACTAAAACCTAGTCATGAAATTTATAATAAATCTATAAATATAGATTCATTTAAAGGTATGCTAGATTAGAATTTTTATTCGATGACATACCCAGTTCTGTATTAACAATTTTATTATATATCACTGGATATATTGTAATGAAAGTATTAAGATTAGAAAATTCTCATGTGTTGCTTTTGGTTATAAACAGAAAAAAAATGTTGAAATGAATTTACCATGTGAATAATTTTAAAAAGTTCATAGAAGTTAATTGATATTACCCACTTAATGTACTACAATTGCTGTTGCAACTAATAAGTACAAAATAAAGAGAGAACTCAGAATTTAAGAACTAACTTCTTAACCACTGTCTACCAACCATAAATAGGGCATGTGCAGGATCTTAAAAAGATAGGTATATGTTTTGTTTTAAAAATATTAATAAATATTTGTTAACAATGTTTTTTAAATTTTGTTTATTAACAACCATCTAAAGAAAAATAGACTTTTAAATTCGAGAACACCATGGTGGTTTGTTCTCAAAGTTGATTTCAAAAGTCTGGTCACCTTGAGTAAAGCAGGTTCGTAACATAATAGTGTAGCATATGAAAAAGAAGCTTTCATGCAGATGCACAGCATGATGGAAGGAGTAATTTACTGGATGTGGTATTTTCAGTTTTTTCTCCTTAGCAACTTTATTGCAGATAATAATCTATGTATTTTTTTTGTGTGTGTGTGCTAAATCGAATAGTGATATCTGCTTGACGATGGGTGCAAACCGAGAGTGCTCTTAAAATAAATCTGTTTGATTTTATTTAGTTCATAATTATTTATTTTAAATAGAAACCATATACTTAACATAAACAGGTACACGAAACCTCGTACTTATTATATCAACAAAGAATAATCACTTGGGAGCATAAACATATTTTTCGGTCAATTTTCTTTCTGTTTTTTGCCATTACAGCGAAATTTGCATACAATTGAAACTTAATTATACTTAAATAAATATAAGTACTAATATTTAAAATCTTCAGTAGACTCATTCTTTCATTAAAACCCACTTCATACCGCTTGATGTAAACAGTTGAATTTTATTAAACTGGTTTATTTTATTTGATAGAGATAAGACAAGAAGGGACTTTTCAAATCTATTATTTCTTTAGGAAATATAATAAACAAAATTAAAAAAAAAATCAAAATAATATCTTTAAATAAACTTTCAAAAACTAAAAGATATGTAATGGACAAAGTCACAGGTACCAGATAATAAAAAATAAAATTCGTTGAAAATTACAAAAATTAAATTTGAAAGTGTAAAAATTGTCTTAAGTTAATTTAAACCTCAATAAATAAAGCGCAATATTAAAAAAGATAACAAAAATAATTTAAATAATTAAATTATATTTAAAATAGCACAACAATAATACAATTAAACAATGAAATTCTTAAAAAGAGATACTTTTAGTTGACTTTCAACATAGGATTCATTTCTTCTAGGAATGAACGTGTTTAACAAAATCTTAATTAACTCCTGAAAAAGATCTTGTTTTAATTCCTGACATCTTCCCACAACATTCAAAATGCCTGCTATAGAGTCATCTTCTTCTGTGACACATTCAGCAACAGTTCAGTTTTTGAGAACATTTTGATCATTGTGGTTTGAGAGTTTAAATCCTATGATCAGAGCTGATTAAGATATTACTTATAATATCCTCATTAGTAGATTTTCAGAACACTTTTCTGGATAGGAACTTGTTGCTTTGACGAAAAATCTTGTTGACGGCTTCTTGATCCTCTTCTGAGAATTTTCCAATTGAAAGAATAAAACTTTCGATTATTTTCTCATCATGGATCAACACTTTATTCGCAGTTGGTGGCATGATATACTACTAGTAGAGTTTGACATAAATCTCAGCTGTTTTATGGGAAAATGATCTGAATTTTCTGGGGCGAACCAGGTTACTAAAAGAAATTGCTTGCACAGGTCTACAAAAATGTATTGATGGAGGTCTTGGGTGTTTCCATTCAGTTGATGAGTTGTCTCTTTCAATTTATCTGATTTGAACAATCGTAGACAAGTACAGTGCTGAGTAATCTATATTTATACAATTGTTCGATGAAAAAGGTTGTTTGTACACCTCTGGCTAGACGACCCTTTTCATCCCCATTTTGAAAATAGCTTCAGGTTTCTTTTTCTTTTAACCCCTCATTTGTGGGAACTATGGACAAAATTCTCAATGTGATATGGTTCAGAAGAGCCTGAAGAGGAATCTTTGTTCCCTACTCAGTTACTTTATGTTTTTCAGGATAACATACCTTCTTGGTTTTGTATCAGATGGATAGATTTTCAATCCTGCTTTCAAAGTGGTATTTCTTTGACTAAAGTACTGTGATTTGGAAAGATTGAAAATGTATTTAAGGCAAATGCATCCTTACTTGAGAAGGAAATCATATCAGGTTTCTCATCCACATCACATATTTTTTTTAATACTTCCGAATCACCTGAATTGTCCAGAACTTTGTTAATGATTTTTACCTTGATATTTTGACCTTCTTACCTCGAATTCATTTTCGCAGCAAAAAGCAATTCTGCTGAATACCTTGCCCACAACTCTCTAAAACTATCCAATTTATGCCTTTCAGAAAGTTCACCAAAAGGTTTGAGTGTAACATCGATTTCAACAGGAAACTGTCGTATTTTCTTGGGATAATCTTAACCTTTATTGAGCCAATCTTCATACATAAAAAGAAAGAATTTTTGCTGTGATAAGCATTTATCCACTTTATTTCAAATGAGTGCCAATAATATAAATTTGTTTTCAAGATGTAAAATATTACTCTGAGATAAATTCAAAGCAGACGTGTAGAGCAAAATTTCCTCTTTTAGAACTAGATAATTTTGTAGACTACTAAGCGTTATTAAAAAATTGAATAATTCACGGTTTGTCCTAAACATTGTTGTTTTTACTGTAAAAAAAAAAAAAACAAATAAAATCTACGCACAATGATCGAAGTTTTATAGAATAAACAACCTTCAGAAAAAACATTCTAAAGTTCAAAAATGATGCCAATATTACAACAAAACGAATAAAGGCAAACTATAACATATTACAGTCGCCAATGAAAGTTTTGACAACGTTCTTTTTAAATATTAAAAAGAGGGCAAACAGTAAATAAGACGATAAATTATAAAAGCTACTCAGAATGTTCTTTTCAAATATTAAAAAAAAAAAGGCTGACAAAAAAATTTAAGCAGATGATAAATTATTAAAATTATTGGCGATATTCATTTCAGACCTTGAAATCAAACGGAACGATAAATAATGAAATTAAATATATCTTAAGAAAAATATAACTATTGCTCCAATCAAAAGTAAAATAAATCTGTACAGCATGATTTTACGTAGAAACATGGTGCTTTGCGTTTTTTCGCATTGTTTATCCCTGCGTTATGCAAAGTCCAGGAACTTATAAGACAATGATATTAACTCAAAAAATGATGATATTAAGCCAAAAAAAAAAAAAAATGTTCGAATTTTTCGTCCTTGTCCTAGAATATGCCCGTCCGCTGTATGGCGGTGACAGCCGATTCCTTTCTACATGCCGAGATCCCTGACGCAAACACGCTGCGCAGATGTTCAGGGAGGAACGGTGGAAACCAGAATGTGAGGGGTAGACGCTAGTACGAAACAGTTGCGTTTCATCAATCCACTATTGACTTTAACACGATTCGTTGAGTAACGAATCGTCTCATATATTAAGTAATCGTACCACCGGAAGCAACTTCGTTTGTAATTCTGTCATTACGATAGTAAGTATAATTTGGAACAAAAATGTTGAGTGGGTTTAAGGTGAGTTTCTTGTATAAGAAGAATGTCAGGTGAGTGTTTAATAATAAATTCCCGAAGTTCAACCATTTTAGAAGTGATTCCATTGGCATTCCAGGAACAAATCTTAAGACCCATTCGGTTAAAATTTAGGTTTGTGCTATTAATCGTCATTATTATTATTGTCCATAATGGCTTCGAGTATGGCGAATTTCTTATTAGCACTGCCTTTGGCAGCTTTGATTTTTGGTAGATTGGTGAGTAGCCCTGGGAGTATGAAGAAGATTTCTGCTAACTCCTTAAGTTGGTCAATAGCATTGATGAAGTTTGTCATTGGATTATTATCGTTGCGGTTGTTTATAGGAGTTCGGTTAGTTCTTTTGGTGTTTAGATTTTCTTCCTTGGGGGGCTCCCTCTGTTGAGTGTTAGAGGCGGCACTTCCATATGAAAAGTTATCTCGAACAGGGTTATTGATTATGATCTTTTTGTTGACTGTAGATCCTTTTGGAGGTTTTGGGAAAGATTTACAGCCACCGTAGGATGCTGCGTGTCCTTTAGCATCACAATTGATACAGGTGATGTCTTCTATTTTGCCATTTATGGTGCATTCTCTGGTGGGATGGGCACCGAAACATTTCAAACATCGAGGGGCCATATGGCAGTTCTGCGAACTGTGATGGAAGAAATTACAGTTAAAGCACTGTGTGACTTGATTGCTTTTATAAGTATCTATGGTGATGGATAAATAGCAGAGTCTATTGATATCGTAGATTTTTTGGTTTAGTTCATTTCTGGGGAGGGTAACCATGAAGATTGGAAGTGGAAGCTTAGTTCGCCTGTTAATGAGTTGGTTAATTTTTGTGGGAATTAATCCAAGTTCTTCGAGCTCTTCTTGAATATCTTCTATGGTTGTATCACGCGGAAGACCTTTAATAACAATTTTAATTGGTCTTTTATTTTTAGGTTGGATAACATAGTATTCGAATGGTTTATTGGATAAGGAGTTTGTCAATTGCCGGTACTCTTCAAATGTGTCGGTGTGTAATTTTATATACTCTCCAGAGAGTCTGGTTCTTAATTTTGGCATTTCCTTTGTTAATTCTTGTAATTGGAGTCTGTAATTCTTGGTAATTTTAAGCATTATGGGCGGAGGAAAGTTCTTAGGAGTTGTCAGATTATTTGGTGGCTTTGATTGGGTGGGAGTTCCGATTTCATTCGATGGTTTTGGATTTTCTTTTAAAGCTAATTTTTCAAATTTATTTTGAGTTTGCAGAGGTAAGTTAAATGAAGGGATCGAATTTAGTTTCTTAACCGTTTTATTTTGGGGGGGAGTGACAAAGCCGTCAATATCTTTCCGTTTATGTGAATTTCTAATTCAAGAGGAAGGGGAGTGTGATGGACAGGGCAGCCAGCAGTATCGCAAGGCGCTAAAGAAGTATACTCACCCTCCAGTTGTTTAAGTTGATTTACTTTTTCGAATATCCGGTTCAGAGTTTCAGTGTATTCCTGGCATTCCGTGTCATAATTAAAAGAGTTGAAAAGAGCAAGCTGATTTTTGTAGGCTTCTTTGATCTTTGCACAGGCTCCAATTTGATTTTCAATTTCTCGTCTTCTGATGCAGTGGGTGGGGAAGCCTTCAGAGAGAGATGGTGAAGATGATCTTGATTCGTCGCTATGTTCCATATTCTGATTGTCGAAATTCGAAGCCATGGTCGGTGAAGGGTGTTAGAGAAATTTTTGGAGGGTTCCCTCGCAAGATAGCACTGAAAAGTGCTGCTTAGGTATTTACGTTGCAGTCAGTGAAATTTCAGATGAACAGAACAACAGATTATTACTACTTCTTTGTTCGCTTCGCTTATCTCCGTACTCACTTCCACATTCCAACGTGACCACACCTTCTTGTACGGAGTTCAGTTTTGAGACTGAACACGCTGGGAAGTTTTTCGAGCACATAGGCCGCGGAGCGGCCCTTAAGCTCGGGTCGGTATTATTATAGCAAGACTTGGCTTAAAAGTTGAAGATTAAAA
>BMAW01008468.1:0-10079 GCA_019974015.1 Nephila pilipes | reverse complement strand
AAACGGCTTTAAAAAATATTACTCCAAATTTGAGAGATTTGATCAAATGTTTTGTTAAATTTTATATATTTTTTTATTAATGCGTATTATTAATGCTTCCTGTATTGGTTTGTTCACAAAAATAAGATTAATTTTGAAATTAGAATAATTTCAAAAATAAGGTTCACATAGTGATACATTTTCTTTTTTGCAAAAAATCATCTTCTTTTAATATTCTTATACTTCAGAATCTGATAAATGAAATGAATTATTTGATTAAAAGGAGAGAAAAAATGAATTAAGACGGCTCAAGGTCAATAGCCGGATTTTCTAGCGTATTCAAAAATATAATTTACATTCTGATTAAAGTATTAATTCAGAAGTATTTATTGTTAAGAAGATAAAAATAAATAAAGTGCTATTAAATCAATTATTGTTATTTTAACATTGAAAATACGAACGTAATTGCACATTTTTTTTTATGAAAGAGGGGAATTAAATTATCACTTACTGAAGCAAATTTGAAATTATTCTAATTAAGACGCGATCGGTAGAAAAAAATTTGTCAAATTGAAAAAAATTAATTAAACTTTATATTTACATTATGTTTTGCAATTAGGCTTTCCGAGATTTTCAAATGTTTGATAATATTTTTCATACCAAAAAGACATTTAAAAGCTTAAATAAAATGCTTTTAGAAAATCAACAAATAGTTTGAGTTTTATCGAAAGTATGATTATTTAAAATAAAAACGTGGAAAAAAAATTAATTTACCAATTGCTTTAGCCAATCTATTTCTGTAAAACTAATTCTGTTTCCAATAAGGTATCGGCACCGGTAAGCACATCATCAATATACATATCTTTTAATACAACTGAAGCTCCTAATGGAGAAATCTAAGCTAATTGTTTAAGCGTTCGAGTAACCAAATACGGCGCGCTCGTTGTTCTATAGGTGACAGTAGTCAACTCAAAAAGTTTTTATAATTTTTCTTTTTAATTTAAGTTTAATCATCCTCTATTGCGAAATAAAATTATTCGTTGAACCACCATTGTTTCGCGCAGTTTCCAAAAAATAACTTTTCCTCTTACCGTATAAACAACTTTCCCCTGCGCTCAAAAATTCCTCTTGTGTCGTTAAATTCACCCCTCCGTTATTTATTGTTTCGAAGCGAGGTCATAGGAGAAAGTTCACCATTCGAGGGGCAACGAACTCTTTCCTTTCTCTCAGAAGGTTAAATTCTTGAGAAAAACATGAAGAAAAATGATGTTTCTGGAGGCAAACCTAACTTTATTGAAAGCCAAGCAGTTAAAACAAAGGGAATTATTTTTAACTAATTCAATTTTTTACAGGTAATTGGTTATACTTGTGTGGTTATTTACTTAAACAATGGATTTCAGATTTACATATTTTGAATACTTAACATCCGAAAAAAAATGTTCTAGTCATGCCTCTATTATTATTTGTGTGGTAAGAATTAACTCATTTAATGTTTTGCCACGAGATGAATAAAATAAATCAATTTCTTTCTCCAGTGTTATGAAATCGAATCATTTATTTTCTTGACGAATACTTTTATGCGAAGCGGTCTCTATATCAGAAATTATTTGTTCTTCTAATGATTCAATATTTGAAACGTCTCTCAATTTTAAATAGTACTCCCAATTTGTAAATAATCGACTAGTAAATTGTACATATGATTCACAATTGTGACGCATTATTTTTTTTAAATTCTCTAAATATGCTTGGGGAGTAGGCTCAAACTCTTGAAGTATGAAGGACTTTATTTTTTCATAATTGTTGAGATTTCATCATTTTTAAAATAGGTAATAATAATTACAGCTTTTTCTTAAAGTAAATTTAGTTAAATCTCGGGTTTATAATTACGTAGAACACTTTTAGCTTCAAATGCTCGTTTTAAAAATTAAAAAAAAGAAGAAGAAAGAAAGAAACCCCAACCTTCTGGTTTACTGAGAATTTTCACTGCAAGTGTACGAATGCTTTTAACTACTAATTTCAATATTAATGTCCGTCTCTTTCGCTATTCAATGTTGCTTTCTCTTTAATTTTTATTAACTCTTCCACTCTTTGAATTGATCGTATCGTTATTTAGAATTAGATTTTTATTACTGAAAACTTAATTTTCTACTTAATTATGGAACTTCCAATTATTTTAAATTAATATAATAGCTATTATGACTATATTCCTTCCTTTTAAAAGAAAGGTGAGTCGTAAATCAAACTCTTTGGCTTTTAATTTTAGCTACAGTTTTATTCATTGGAACATAAATTGCGCTGAATAAAGGGTAAATTCTTTTGCGTCGAAAAGAGTTCTGGCATCATATATATATATATATATATATCAACCATATGATTTTTTCAGTAAAAAAAAAAAAAATGCCCATCTCATCCATCTTTCACAGAATTTTCGCGATGTAATTTTTTTTCAGATTTTCGTCCTCACTAAAATATTTTGAGCTAAATTTTTGTTAACTAGCTTCCATCAACGCAGGCGATTTAGTGTAACCAATAGTAACCTGACACATATAATAATCAAATCAATTGTCTCATATGCTCCGGTTTTGCATTCCCTGTTATCAAAACATGAATTTAAAAATCCTGAAAGTTCTTTCCAAAATAATAAAAAAAAAAAACGACTCAATAACTCAAAATTTCTCATGTCGTGTACCATAATCATTTTTATTACAAAAATAAAATGGTAATTTCAGTTTTTTCTCATTCGTTTACTTTAATTGATTTAATGATTGTTCAGTAGCGTCGCCCTCAGAAGCAAAATGAAGGCTATTGACGACAGACCTCGTAATTTTGAATCTGTGTTAAGTAACGCAGACAACACTTTTCTGGCACCTCCTCCTTCAAACTTCCCCACCATGCCATGAGAGAGGAGACTTGGAACTTTTACAAATTCCATGCGTATCAATCCAATTATATGTTCAAAACAGCAAAAGAAGTAAATTTTATGATTTATCAAAACTATGGGCTCTGAAAAATTAGCAGTCAGTAACTGTTTAATAAGTTAAAGATATCAAAAGTTATTGATACATATTTTAGTTACCATAAGCTATCAGCTATTTAATATATTGTGGGAGGAAATGCACACGAATTAATTAAAATAAAATTGTATTGCATTCTCTGCTTTTTTTCTTTTATTATATCAAATAAAAGCAATACTACAAATGATGTGAGATTAAGAAAACTACTACACTTATTTTTTTTAAACCTGTAATTTTTCTCCTCGAGGAAAAGAAATTACTACTTGGTATTCCTGATTTTACCATTTACCAAACATATACATATATATAATTTCTGTAATAATATTTAATATACAACTATAATAATTACATTTCATATGGCATAGAGAGCGACCCATTACATATTTTTCACATAAATATAACTTACCTATTATTTTTTACGAATTTTAATGCTTCAGAAAGTCTTTCACTACTGTGATGCAATTTTAATGTCACCACAGATGGAAATCCCATTTAACATTGTCTTCGTATCAAAAACTTCCGATATGCAACAGTGTCTCCAGCATTCGGTTGATTGACACACATAATAAAATAGAAAATTGCCTGGAAAATAGGAACTATTAAAAATATTTCCCTAAAGTAATACATCATATGAAAATAATTTATCTCCACCACTTTCCACATCACCCAGGAGATATGGTATGTGAATGCATTAACATTTTCCATCAGAAAAGGTAGGTTCCTCAGATATACATTCCTTTACACTTTAAAAAACTCACAATTATTTTTACTACACAAAATAATGAATTTTTAATAGTATACAAATGAAACACAGAAGAATTACAATATTCATTTTATACAGTACTTTAAATAATTAAAAAGCAACTCGAATAAATTTACCTAGTGTATATAATTCTGCTTGCATTGATAACAAGCGTTAATATAATCTGATACTATATATTAGATATTATTTAAACACTTACCTGCAAAAGAATCAAACATGTACCTTCTAAATTCATTTATATCAAAATTATCGTTTCTCTGTTTAATACCCTATTTGTAAAGTACCATATAAAAACACTACAATTCATGCAATCAGTTTGTTTTTGATGAATAGGATATGAAATATATGCCTATCTTGTTCTTCATGTTACAAAGAATTTAAAAGTTCTCCAGAAATCTATTAATTTAGTATACTTATGTTACTTTCGTTTCCAAAACCTAAAGAACACAAAAGTATAATTTCTTGACATTTAACCCAGCCACTAATAAAACCCAATGGTAAGACACATTAATTTGCATGTGATAACATCTTTTCAAGATGAAATCTCTACTTTGTATGGTTTTTTATTTGAATGGATCAATTATACTATCCTACACCCATCCTTTGTGAAAATTTCTTTTTTTAAAACAATACTTACTTCCTCATCAGATACATAACTATCTAACGATTTCACCTCATGAAAATGTAATTTAATGTCCTCAGTATGTAAAACTATTTGACCGTAATTAGATACATAACTAATTTTGGGGTAAGAGATCCAGTTGGTTTCCTAAACAAGCTATCTGCATTACATAATAATGATTGCTCTACTTTTAAATACTTCGTTTCTTTCTTGACAATTAAAGAAGGATATCCCAAAGCTTTCTTCAATTTTTTAACTTTACTGGTACGTTTAAATATACACTGCTAGTTTAAATGCTGATTGGGAGGTAACCAAATTATTTTCTAGCTTTAATTCCCTGTTTCTTCTGCAACTGATTCACACATTGAAACCATAGTTTTTTTAATTGCTATTTAAATAAGATAACAGAGTAACTCTGACAAATTTATTTTGCAATAAGAAACTTAATTTGGCAAGTAAAATAGTAGTTTCGTAGATCTCTCGTTCTTCTCGGAATGTTCTTTAATTGCAGAATCAATGCAATTTTTTACACAAGCCACGGATGGAACTGAATCAGTCATATTCTTTATCTTCCAACAATTAAATCACTTAAAACACCATCAAATTATGGAAATTGTTGAACACTTAATGAGTTAACTTTTTGAATATGTTTATACAGTAGGTGATTATCAAGCATACATAAGTATATAAATGCATACATAAGTATATAAATGCATACATATGTAGCGGCAGCCTACGTCATCTTTTGACATCATTTTTTACTGCGGAGCAGCAAGGAGAATTGAAGAAAAAAAGCAGACGATCTTTTCTCCATTCGCTTAAGTTTTAAATTTGTAAATGTTTAGTTTGAGATAAATGAGTCGTTCTTTGCCTCTCAAAAAGGACAAGAGTAATATCAAGAAAAAATCGTTTGCTTTAATAATTATAAAGAGATTTGCTCCTGTGCGATTGGCAACAAATACATTATTATTATTATGTGTGGTTCTATAATATTTAGAATGAGTCGACTGTTGTAATGATTGGAGATGTTTTCTGTTTACGTTAAAATAAGTGTTATTTAAAAGCTCCGGCATTTGAAGTTTCTTTTACGTTTTCGGTGTGTCTAATTAATTTAATGGAACTAATTAATTTAATGGCTAAAGTGAAATGTTAATGTAACAGCTCTCCGGAACGACAGAAGAATTGCTTACATTCCGCACACCTTCTTAAAGGAAATTATGGGAAACTGACGGTTATCAACATACCCCTTCCCCATAAGCTGGTGACCCGGTCAAGGAACAAGTATTGAATACTCCCGGAAAGGCTAATTGGATGCTGAGGAACTTACCATCAAACTTGGAAGCAAGCTGTAAAGATATGCTACCCGTCGGAAACTCTCTGAGACCTGTGAATTGGTAACGTCCCTATCTATGGTTCGAACCTCTGAGGCAGGAATTTGGTCGGTAAATTTTTTTTATTTTTTTTACTGTCGCTTTGAGATGTCGATTTAGCTACATCTGGCTCTTACACCAGTGCGCTTTACATTCTCACTAACTCCTCTTGCGCCAATAAATTTCACGATCAGTCACTCATTATCCCACTCGCTCAGATTGAGATGTCGCTTGAAGGTAAAGATACTAAAAGTGAAGGAGCTGTAGGTTCAAGTAATGGTTGTGAAAGAGTTACTGTTAAGGTTCCTAGTTATTGGCCTCGTAATGTAAAGCTATTTTTTATGCAGCTTGAAGCTAGTTTTAGGTTAGCTGGCATTACGGTCGAGCAAACTAAATTTGACCATTTAGTTGCTTCTTTGGACCCTGAAAGTCTTTCACATGCTACAGATATAGTGTGTGAACACCCCCGTGTCCATATTCGGCTTTCAAAAACCGTTTACTAGAGCAGTTTGAAGTATCGCAAAACCTGAAAGTTAAAACTCTAATTGAGGATTTGGAATTAGGTGATAGATCCCCGTCTTTATTGCTTAGACAAATGCGAGAATTGAGTGAAAACCATATAGACGAATCTTTTCTTAAGAACATCTGGATGAAGCGTTTACCACCGCAAGTTCTAGCTGTTAGTTCAGAGAACCTAAACAAGTTGGCGGAAATGGCTGATAAAATCATTGAGTTTTCACGGGGCAGTATAAACTCTGTTTCTGATGGTAATTCGAGTACTGATCACGTTAATCGTCGAGATGAGCAATTGTTTAAGATGCAACAACAGTTAGATGAGCTCTCGAGATTGGTTAGGTCGGGTTCAAGACATGCATCCCCAAAACCACAACGTAGACGAAGTACATCGGTATCTCGAGCTAGTGCTAAGAAACGGGAAGGTTGGCTGTGCTGGTACCATTTTAGGTATCGGGAAAAGGCAAAACGTTGCATATCTCCATGTGCATTTGAGCAAAAAAACTCGAATCACTCACAGGAGTAGCTGTTTTAAGAGGTGAAAGTCGCAGGCTTTTTGTTAATGATGTAAACAACCATACCGGTTTTCTTGTTGATACTGGTAGTGATGTTTCCTGTTATCCTAAATCGTATGTAACTAAAAGTAATGGGAAAACGGATTTCTTTTTATACGCAGCTAATGGGTCTAAAATCGCAACTTTTGGTCCTAAGTTACTGACACTTGATTTAGGTTTAAGACGTAATTTTCAATGGCCTTTCATTGTCGCTGAGGTTACTAAGCCTATTATCGGTGCGGACTTTTTGGAGCATTTTGGTTTGCTGGTTGATTTGAAAAAACGCTGTTTGGTTGATCCTTTAACTGATTTAAAGGCTAGAGGCAAAACTATTTTAAGTAATGTCCCAGTAGTAAAAACCATTGTCGGGAATTCAGAATACTTGGATCTTTTGCGTAAGTTTAAGGAGATTACTCAGTTGAACGTTTCCCCTAAGAATACAACTAAGCACGATACTGTGCATTTCATCCCTACAGTTGGACCCCCCGTTTGTGCTAAAGCTCGTCGGTTAAATCCAGCTCAATTGAAAATCGCAAAACAAGAATTTGAGTATATGATGGAGAGAGGTATTTGCAGACCTTCGAAAAGTAATTGGTCAAGTCCCTTGCATATGGTTCCCAAAGGATCATCAGATTGGAGACCTACGACAGATTACAGGGCTTTAAACCGTATCACAATACCCGATAAATACCCTATTCCGCACATTCAAGATTGCATGTATATGTTAAAAGGAAAGAAGGTATTTTCAAAAATAGATTTGGTACGTGCTTATCATCAAATACCAGTGCACCCTCCAGATATACCCAAAACTGCCATTATTACCCCTTTCGGACTTTTCGAATTTTCATTTTTGAACTTTGGTCTTTGTTCTGCCGCGCAAACTTTCCAAAGGTTCATTAATGAGGTTTTGAGAGGACAAGATTATTGTTTCCTCTACTTGGATGACATCCTAATTGCCAGTGAAAATCATATCGAGCACAAAATACATTTGGAAGAAGTTTTCACGCGATTTAAAAATTATGGTATCGTGTTGAACGAATCCAAATGTGACTTTGGGAAAGACACAATAGATTTTCTTGGTCATACAATTAATAACAAAGGATGTACTCCTCATAGTGAAAAGGTTCAAGCAATAGTAAATTTCTCAAAACCAGTTACTATTTCTGATTTGCGTCGGTTTTTAGGTATGGTAAACTATTACCATAGGTTCATCCCAAATATTTCATCTATTTTGTCACCGTTAAATCAGCTGTTAATCGGTGCAAAAAAACGTGACAAAAGGGAAGTTCAGTGGAATCCGGAAAGGGAGAAAAGCTTTGAAGAAATTAAAACAGCTATGACGAATGCAACGCTTTTATGCCATCCTTCAGTAGATGCAAAATTAGCGTTAGTTACAGATTGCAGTGATTTTGCTATGGGAGGAGTCCTGCAAGAAATTTCTTCTGATGGTCCTAGACCTCTTGGATTCTTTTCAAAGAAATTATCATCTGCTCAATGCAAATATTCTACTTACGATCGAGAATTATTGGCAGCTTATAGTGCATTACAACACTTTCGACATCTGTTAGAAGCTCGTATTTTTACTTTATACGTAGATCATAAACCTCTTATCTTCGCTTTTTCGCAGAAACATGAAAAGGCCCCTCCCAGACGATTGAGACATCTAGATTTCATTTCGCAATTCACTACAGACATTAGGTACTTACCAGGTAAGGGTAATGTTGTAGCTGACACTTTATCAAGGATTAATGAGATACAGTTTTCCTCGCTGTCTGATTTGGAGTTATGGTCAAAGTTTCAGGAAAAAGAGGAGGAGTTGAAATCTATTTTAGAAGGTAGAATGGAATTCAGTGGTAAGCTGATAAAAATTCAAATGCCTGATGGCACTAAATCGTTATATGCAGATAGCTCTACAAGCGTTAACAGATTCTACGTTCCACATCAGTTAAGACGCAAAGTTTTTAATGAGTTACATAGTTTGTCGCACCTAGGGATGCGCGCTACTAAACACCTCATAGCATCTAAATATGTTTGGCCAGGTATGAATAGGGATATAGGCATGTGGTGCAAAACTTGCATCGATTGTCAGCAGTCTAAGGTACACTTACACACCAAGACCCCTTTAGCGCAATTCCTTGTACCTGACGAGAGGTTTGCACACGTCCATCTAGACATAATTAAATTGCCTCTTGTGCGCGGTTATAAATACTGCCTTACAATGATAGATAGATTTACTAGGTGGCCCGAAGCATCTCCTATGCCAGATATGGAAGCGGAGACGGTAGCTAGTGCGTTTGTTAACACCTGGGTTTCTCGATTCGGCACGCCTCAGAGGTAGACTTGTGATAGGGGCGGGCAATTCGAATCTGGTCTTTTTGAGTGCTTGTCAAAACTTCTGGACATTCATTTAACACGTACTGCTTCTTATACCCCACAGTGTAATGGAATGATTGAGCGCCTCCATCGACCATTAAAACAAGCTTTGACTTGCCATAAAGGAGATTGGCTGGATGCGCTTCCTCTTGTCCTGTTGGGTCTCCGGACGGTCTTAAGGGAAGACCTGAACGCCTCAACTGCAGAGTTGGTCTATGGATCAAGTCTTCGTCTTCCTGGACAACTATATGAGGAAAGAAATATCAATAGATGTCCGGACTACGTAGCGAAGTTACAACGAATGATCAGAGCTATCAGTCCTGCCCTTCCTCTACGTCACGGCCCGCAAAGAATTTACATTCCCAAGGATTTGGAAACATGTAGTCATGTCTTCGTCCGCCGGCCTCCATTCAAGAAACCATTGCAGATGCAATATGAGGGTCCCTTCAAGGTGGTCAGTCGCCTTCCAAAAGATTTTATTGTCCTTATTAAGGGTCAAGAGAGCCTCAATGCAATGGATCGATTGAAACCGGTATTCATTTTGGGAACATCTGATGAGCCAGTGGAGCAGGAACAACCAGCATATCAAACAAGATCCGGCAGGAGAGTAAAGTTTCGTCTCCCTTCGTGAGACTGGAGGGGGAGTCATGTGGCGGCAGCCTACGTCATCTTTTGACATCATTTTTGACTGCGGAGCTGCAAGGAGAATTGAAGAAAAAAAGTAGATGATCTTTTCTCCATTCGCTTAAGTTTTAAATTTGTAAATGTTTAGTTTGAGATAAATGAGTCGTTCTTTGCCTCTCAAAAAGGACAAGAGTAATATCAAGAAAAAATCGTTTGCTTAAATAATTATAAAGAGATTTGCTCCTGTGCGATTGGCAACAAATACAT
>BMAW01008467.1:0-11273 GCA_019974015.1 Nephila pilipes | reverse complement strand
ATATATAAATGTTAAATATGTTCTAAAAGTTTCTTAGTAAATTTAATTTCGATATATAAGTAAGTAATAATGAAGCATGTCTTTAAATTACTGGAGCGTAATAATATAAACAGGTTAAACAGTTATACTTGGTTATACATTGAATAACAGTTATACATTGAATAACCTAAAAGCATTTAATGTTTTTTTTCTTTAGTAATTGACTTAAACTTGATAGATTTGAGACGTGCATGAATAAAGTCGATTGACAGGTCACCGCAAAGTCTAGACATCGTACAATTAGATCTTCTATGGATTGATGAGGATCGAAATGTATGTCATGTTAATAATCTAATCCCTCTTTGGCTGAAGATAATTGCGACATTTTGAATAACACGATCAGAAACTTGACTAAAATTAAAGGAATAAACTGAAATCCAATGTTTGATGATTCATTAATAAAACGGTCCATTTGTGGATACAGAAGAAAACTTTTTACTCTTTTAGATAAATCAGTTTGAACTGTTGAAAAGTTTCAAATATACAAGTAGCTACGTTGAAAGGATCAAAGTAAAATAAGTATGCTTACTTGTGAATAGAATATGTTTCCTTATGAACATATCAAATGATTTCTTTTTTGCTTAGAGCAATGTCGAATTGAAAGTTTCATATAAAATTTATTTTTGCTTTTATCTCTTATTTCTTTGTTTAATAACCTGTGCCTTTTAATTCAAACATTTAGCTTTAAAACAAAATTAATCCTATTGTAAAAATGTAGGTAAACGTGGTGAATTCAGGATATAACAACAATATTTATAATAATCTTAGAAATCTGGTGAATGTATTAATAGTTTGATACACGGCTCTACTTTACATCCAATAAACATGTTATTCAGTCTATGTGGCTTAAACTGCATTATTATGGGAAGAAATATTTTTATTTTGAAGAAAGCATTTTAATTCATTTAAATATTGATACAGATGTCTAAAGAGAAACAATTTAAAAAGAGAACTGATCTAATGAAATTGATTTAAATAAAATATTTTATTTTGATATCTTGCTACTAATTTGTAAAAAGAGATATGAATTGAAAATATAGATTGCATTAATATGAGATGAGTGATCCACTCCTTAAAACTATATATTGTTTTTTGAATATAAAAAAGGGAATTCAAACATTACAGAAATTATCAATTCTTATTCATTACTACATTGTTGTTCACTACTTCATTTTTTTTTATTATTATTAGCATATATTTTGCTGTAATTTAAACGAAAGGATAAGCTTTTTTAACTTTAAACACACACAAGTATGCACACAAACACACACATGCATGTACATACACTCACTCACAGATATATATATATACATATATATATATATATATATATATAGTTATATGTGACACACACACACACACACACAGATATATATATATATGTGTGTGTGTGTGTAACATTCTTCTTTTCTTACTTTCAAGTAGATCAAATTGTTCTGTTCTTTGAATAAAATGGTTTAATTTAAATAAATTTTCGGAATATTATCCAATAATTATTATTCAATGCCTGTTTAGAAGTTTTACACTTCGCATGAAGTTGTGTTCAATTAATGGAAACTAAAGAAGTATGCTTTGAATAGCGATCAAAGAGTTAAACGTATCTAATAGCAAGCTACAAAGAGAAAAGTTAACGGTTAGTGAGACGGTTTTTACACCGGAAAAGAATGGGAAACCCTCGTAATTTTGTTAATTTAGTAAATTCGCTTTATATGATCGTTTTATAAGAGATAATTTATAAAGAGACTCGTTTTATTACTATTACACGCTCGATTATGTGAAACTGAAATTTAATTGTTCCAGAAAAGAGGATGAAGCAGATATATATTTATTTAGAAAGTCCCTAAGATTTTCTTTACATGGAATGTGGAAATTTGAAGTGTTTAATAACAATTCAAATGTATTAGTTAAGAAAATATATGTGAAATTTGAAGCTATCAAATGCTGAGAAAAAGTAATAAATGCAAACGAGGTATCAAAATAATCTTTTTAAGAAGTGTAGAATTGTACTAAGTGATCTTGTCAAATATATATTATTATATGGCTCTCTTGTGCAGTTAAGAATCCATTTACGTACATCAATAGTCAAATGTATTCTTAGGGCAGAAAATGGTGAAGAAACTGT
The DNA here is from genome assembly GCA_019974015.1 of Nephila pilipes. NCBI lineage: Eukaryota > Metazoa > Arthropoda > Arachnida > Araneae > Nephilidae > Nephila > Nephila pilipes. The sequence goes on along the minus strand of BMAW01008467.1, from coordinate 9,112 downwards.
CAAAGAAGTATTTGCTTTGAACAAAGGCAATAAGCAGAAAAGCGAAGTCATGTTCAGGCAAGCTCTTTATGTTGTTAAAAACTCTTCAGGGGAAAAACGTGGAATGACATTATCGGAAATTAAGTAAATTTGTCATCGTTTCTATGTGATCTAAAATTGCCTTTTAAAGCGGTGCAGCTATTTAAGTAACTGAGATGTATTCGACAACTACAATGTATTTTATTTTATACCATGTTTAAATAGTTATAATCCTCAGTTTCTTGAAATAAATGCTGTAGAACTCATAATTTAACATTTACATATCTAATACTTACGTATCTGTTTATGGTAAGAAAATCATATTTCTTAAAATAAATAATAAGGTATATGCAATTAATAAGCAATAGCCATGTGTTTACACTTATAAATTATTTACTCCCCTTTTGGTATCCCTTGCATAAAACACAATATTTGTAAAAATATTTTTCAGTACTTATAAATATAACATTCTGTACAGTGAATATAATTATATTTTCAAAATTTCAATTTAGTACAAAGTCCTAAAAACTTAAATTTTATGACTCAAGTTTCATAAATTTTTATACAAATGTAGTTAATTCTATGCTTAAATTTGTAAATACTATGATGGCTTTTAAAATTGCAACACCATGAAGGAAAGCAAACACAAAAAAAAAAGAAAAAAAAAATATTTATTATTCGTAAACAGCATGACATGAAGAAAAAATGCTTAAATTTGCAAGCAGTTTGGAGTTCATAGGGATGTAAAATTAGAAGAAACTGTTGCCACTCCAGGCTGCTAAAACCTCCCTTGCCTGGTTAGGTATGGAATCAAACTGGGTTTGTATGAACAGAAACGGCTCTCTCATTCCATGCTGCTTCAAGCCGATACCACACTTTATCAAACGTTTTTGCTGGAAAGGGGTATCAAGCAAGCTTCTCAGCAACCCGTGACCAGATGTTTTCAATGGGTGACAGATCTTTCTTAAATTAAATTTGAGCATAAATACCAGCAACCTTATGCATTAAATATATTTTTGTGGTGACTTTTTTTTTCTAACGTAATATAACTATATGTCTTCGTTTTAATTAAGTGTTTCAACACACAATGTGATTTATTTTTATTTAATACACAAAAAATAATTTTTGACTTTAGTCGTAATTAGAATTATAATTATTAGATCTTACCCAACCAGTTTGTGCTCAGGAGCTATTCTGCATCTCACAGAGCGACTGGTCTCGCATTCTCCAGTCTCATTATCAGGAGGAACAACATTCACAAAAGGTGGTTCATCCAAAAATGTCACTTTTAGGTTGAATTTTTCTGGCACACCAGGTGGCGGTACTGGACTTCCTCCTGGCCAGACGATATCCTTTATATCCAAACCCGTGTCCGTCCAAACACCGATCTGTAAATGAAATAAAATTATTTTCTAAGGGACTTGTAAATTCATATAAATATATGTTGATTACAAATTAGAGATGTTCATATCATTTTAATTCAAAAGTTAAAAAAATAACACTAACACTAAATATTTTAATTCGTAGTTGAGTCAAAGTACACAAAGACTTTTTTTATTAGTCCCCTGTTCTAAAATTAGTAATTGTCCTATCATGAAAGCCTTTTCAATAAATATGAAAAATGAATTATGTTATTCAATTTAAAAATTGAGGAATGTCATGTAAAATTGAGTTTTTCGGAAAAAATGAAAAAAAAAAAAATGAATGAAATAAAAATATTATAAATTATATTTTCGAATGAAAAAAGTATCATTAGATAGCTTAGATTCCTTATTTAATTTTTTAAAAATATTGAAAATTAGAATGTGCTTTATCAGCTCTCTGGAATTATAATATTTTACTCGTGCTCAAAATATACCTTAAAAAATAAAGTTTATATAACACAACAATAACGTAAGTTCACACGTTTTACAAAAAAATAAAATGGAATTTAAGGAGAAGAATAGTAATTTTAAATTTTTCTGTGAGTTATATAAAAACACACACGTATGCTTGACTTTAATTCATTTTTTTCTTTCAAAAAGTTCTTTAAAGTTTAGTTACTTACCTTTTCCCAAACTCCTTTATTATTCAGGTTTAACACTTGAAGTTCTACGTATTTAAGAGAACCATCCATATTGAAACTTATACTCGGTCCTTGCTTCACTGATGCTGAAACATTTCTCAGATATCTAAAATACACAGATATCTTGTAAGTAAGAGAAAATGTTGAAGCTTTGAACGTCATCATTATTATTATTTTTTCGATCACTCCTTACTTTATTTCTTCTTAGATTTTTACTGGTTTACAAGATAAAGAGAAAAAAAAATCGAAGGCTTATATCTGTTTATCAAACTTCCGTAATATTTTCGCTACATATAAAAACACTGTAGTCAAAGATTGTAATATTTCAGAGTTCAAAGTCTTAGAAAAGAGATGTAATTCTATCATCTGGGTTGTACAAGTAAAAAGTTAATCTGGAGCTAAAAAGTAGTATTATGTGTCAATAATCAAAAGTCATCATTCGTTCATAGCAACTTACTAAATTACATTTTGACATGACATTTTATTTAAAAAAAAAAAATCTCGAATCTTCAAATATTATCTTTATCATATCACATGAATTTGCTTATACCTCAAGGAAATTATAATATATATTCGTTAAATGATTCATGTGGTAGGTATTAAGATAGAAATATCTTAGAAGTTTGTGTAGTAATTATCCATTTCAAAATTTTCCTATCATTTGCAGAAAAAAATAGGTATTAGCTTCTATTATTACTTTCTATAGTATTGTCTGACTTGTAAAAACATCAGAATAAACAAGATATAATACTTTGTTACTTATTAGTTACCAAATAACACTTTTAATAGCTCTCTCTATTGCATTCATACCTATACATATTTTTCTTTATATATTAATTTTAATTCCTTTATAAAAGTTTTGATTTACTTCTGATATGTTTGTAATAACGCACTTTGAAAATCAATATTCAATAGTCTCATCCGTTAGCATGAGTTCTTTTCTCCATATAAAAGGAGAACTTCTTAAAATGTATTTTACTCAAATAAAATGATTCCTAAAGATAAATTCTTTTATAAATTAATGTATCTTTTCTTAAACATGTATATTATTTCTCTGAATTAGCTTGAATGCTTATAAATACTATTTCTTAAGCCATAAGCTTATAAATACTATTTACTTAAGCCATTAGGAGAACATAAGAAATTTTGTGGACATAAAGTTGTTTTCAAAAGTATCAACAATACAACGAGTGATATTTTGAACTACCTAGGAAGATCATTAGTGGTCATATGATTCACAATAAGAAATCGAATTAAATGTTTAATTTTTAAGGTAAATATCACTATAAATAGTTAATGTTTATTTTAAGCAATTTAAAGTACATGAAACATTTTAATAGTAAAATTTTGTATTGCACAAAATAAAAAAATATGTGTATTCAGATAAAAATGGAGCACTGTATTCTTATTGAACTTTTATTTTTCATTGTTTTAAACACAAGATTTGCAACAAAAGTATTTAATACACCGTTACTGTGATAGTTTCTACAAAGGAATTTAACATTTGAGGAATACACTTCTTTTTTGTTTCAGCATCGAAGAGTTGATTAATCGTGGATTTTGAAAAATTAGAAAGGCATGCAGGTCATCCTTTGATAAACACCGTATCAATCTCAATTCGTTAATAGGGTTCGAATAAAGAATATCATCCCGGAAAGTGGGATGAGTTATATAATAATAAAAGCTAGGAATTTTCTTTGCAATATCTAGATAATTGAAACATTGTTAACAGGCTCCTTGAAGCCGATCGCATCGCGTACAATTTACTAATTTGATCAAGTATATCTAAACTACGCTTAGTAAAGCTGTAAAATTTATTGATTCCTGGGAGTATTTCGGGCTACCATAATGCTTCTCGACGAAGTACTTTTTTTTTTTTTTGCTTACACCATTTAACAGTAGCAGTTTTTTATATGTTTACTTATACGTTTGAGATGACTCTCTTAGGAGTTGTCTATCTTTCCAAATCAGTGGCAATTCATTTCGATTAATGTGCTACAACAAGTTTCTTCAGACAGTAAAGTATTATCGAGTTTGTAAGACATAAAACCATTAAACTTTGTGACATTTATTTTTTTTTAAAAAAGAAATGGATCCATTAGTTTGATATCAATATGATAACCAAGTTGCTAATTTTTGTCCCCCTAAAAGGGTAAATTTGGGCTATTTGAACCGAATTGAATGAGTTGACTAAATATTAAACTACAGGAACTATAGAATTTCTTTTAAACGCTTTTGCTATCATTTCACTCAATACTTTGAACATAAGTCGCTCGAACCTAGACATTGCTCCCCTTTGGTAAAACCTAAATTAATTAACATTTTATCAGTTTTTTAGCAATTAAATATTAGTTTTACCAACGAATCCTGATTTTAACTGTTGGAGAGCTCTTCAATCTTCCAGTTTTGACTGTGCTGCTGTATAGATTTGGAAAAAAGCAAATACTACGATGATACTTCATTTTCTCTAATATTTATCTTAGCATACATAATAAATCCTATTTAGGCATGTCTCCAAGACTTAGTATATTTTTTCGTCCAGAATTAATTATTTAATTCCATCTGAAGTATAAATATTGCAATTATTAATGCTCTAAACAATGTTTCTCACGCACATTCACTAGTAATGTCTCTAGAAACTTGCGCAAGAGTGAATGAATGGAAAAAAAAAACGAAATGCAAAGGAGACAACGGAGGATTTTTCTATAGAAGAACACTCACATCTATAGTGAGCTCTTTTTGATCACTTCAGTCTATCTAGGTAGAACATTAATTTTAACGCTTATAAATTTAGAAAAAAAATATGATTAAATTAAAATACTCACAAATATAAAGAAAGTTAGTGATATGACATAAATATAATTCCTTCTCAAAATAGCTTTATAATCAAAATGATCACTTAGGTCGATTTAGTGTTAACAAGTATGAAAAATGAGAAATGAAAGAAATACTAATAATTGAAAGCAGCTAACCAATAAATAATAGAAGCTATCTAAAAATTGCAGTAAGGAAATTCTAAAAAAATGTTATTTAGAAAAGTATACTGACTTAAACAAAAGATCACCCTTGTTCCATCGGGTTTGTCCCGTTCCATTGCATGTTAAATTTGGAAGCAAATTTATGTTAGAGTTCCTGTGATCATTTACAAATAGTTCTAAGCCATGAGCAAATACGGTGACGGCTCGTTCCAATTCATCATAGAGACGGTTAATTGTAGTATTGAAATACACACCTAAAACGAAATAATTTTTTTGTATTTCTATATGTTCGGTCATTAATATCTAAACCATAGAAAAGAATACACTTTTTATTATTAAATTTGAAAAAAAAAATCCCTAATGACAACGGTTTAAGTTAATTATTCCTTTGCATAATTCACTGCATAATTGAATGAACATTCTCTTAGTTAAAAAGGACAATAATTAACAAATAAAAATTGAATGTATAAGGTTCCTGAAGAGTGATAAAGTAGAGTAATAAATTCTATCATGTATCTTACATAAGCGAATTAGAAAAAAATTGTTAGGATTTTTGCTATATATTGTACAATTATGTTATTTTATAACTATTGAATAATCATGATATTGCATAATTATTATTATAAATTTTTATTGAAGTTATTATAAATACTACTATACAATATATACATCACAAATGCTTCAGGAATTTTAAAAGAATAAAATATTAGAATATAAAATGAAAAACTGACCCTTTTCGGTATTTTTTACAAGAAAATATTTGAAATCATTTAATTACTAAGAGTTAATAAAGACTTACTAATTTTATAATTAATAATGTCAAAATAATAGTAGTATTTACACAGAAAATAATCATTAAGGAAATATTACATTTTAACAAAGTTATAATTATAAATGATAAACAAATATAATTTTAAACTTCAAAGATGTACGCTACTTTAAGAAACCCAAAATAGTTTTTTTTTTTTACTTTAAAATTTCAATAGAAAATTCCATTATCAAAACATATTTATTTCCTTTCTAAACTTTGTCGTTTCTTTTACTTGAGTTTTAGTTTAAATTCTAAATGGTTAAGAATTTTAAGTCACGTGGTGCCTTTTAGAAAAATTGAAATTATTTATTTATCAACTTAATAATAAAATACAAATCTTAACTATTATTTTAAAAAATAATAAATAGTGTCAATTTTTCATATTATTTTTTAATATTTCATTCTTTTGAAATTCATTTAGTAATAAATTATGTAGGATTTCATAACTATAATAAATATTAGTATCAATCGCTTGAGATACACATTTGTCGAATTCTAGTGAAACAGTTAAGATATCTTTAATAACTTAGCATTTCAAATACTTTAACAAATTTATGATACAAATTTTCGAATTCAGATGGAATTGCAATTCCGGTTTTCAATTGATTAAATACCGTTAAAATTCCTTTTTTTTTAAAGAAACATACCTTACAGCTTTGTGTTTTAAAATTTTACATCACATTAAAATATTTGTTCTTACATAATTTTGTTATTATGTAATTAATCTGATGATATATTCCTAAGTTCGTTTATTAAAAATAACCTTTAATAGCAAAACTTATGAAATTCTTAAGATAACTTTAGGAAGAAATTATAACGAGACCCCCAGATTGCTTGTAAATAACTTAAATACATTAAAAATATTAGTACAGAACCTTAAAATTGTGAAAACTATTTATTGTTAAATATTACCTAAAAATATTTATCATTTGCGTAGCAATATATTTAAAATAACTTTTCAACACATATCCATATTTTCCATTGTTTAAGTATTTTGAGATGAAAAATTTATAAAAAAGCAACAAATGGGCTCAACTCATATTTTTAAAAAGATTTGGAAATAACACGGTTCATCAATATATTTTTTACGCAATTTTTTTCTATCATGAATCTACCCCCACCCAATTTTTTTTAAATTCTAATTTTGACATTAATCAGAAGATGGTCGTTTTATGCTCACACATGGGTAAGCGACTTTGTCTTTTTCATGGCTTGTTTAGTTTGTATTCTGGAGAATAACCGAATTTCATTATCAGCTTTTTTTATTATTATTTCGGTTACTCCAACATTAACACAGCACTTCATTCTTCAGCCATTGTCAAAAAACCTTGGTTACACGGAGAAAAGGAGACCATAACCAATAAAATTCGCCAAATTTGGCAAGGAAATAAGAAATTCCCTTAAAAAATTTATTTGTTTCATTATAAGTGAGTATCTTTAATTCTATTAGCTCATTTATTATACTCCTTTATAAGTAACTAACTCATATTTATATATCTTCATACAATTCAATACCGAACTTATCTCCAAAATACCTTAAGAATCATTATTAAAAGTCACCTATACTATTTATCACATTTCAGATAATTATATAAATAAGGTAGTTTAAAATAAAATAAAAAAAACTTTTTTTAAATAAATATTAGTGACAGTGAATTTTTTTTTTTTTTATTGTAACAATATTATTTGCATCACATGCATTGACAGACCATCAGAATACAATAGTTCTGAATCGTTATCAGTAGAATCACTATTCACAGATATAATAAAATTTTGAAATCCTCACATTTCATTAAAAAGGTAATTGATTCCTCGCATCTCTTTCTCTTTTACGGTTACATGATTAATGTAATTAGTTTTTCAAGAAGCACAATTGGAATTTTCCTTTTTTCAAATGAAAATTATATAATTTTTAATATCTTGTACAAGGTAGCCAGTTTTTTCTCCTTTCAAATATTATTTATAATATCCTGGTTCAATCCTTTTAGAGCTTTATCTAAAGCAGGAATCTCATTTCTACGTAAAAAACTATGAATTTTTGATCAAATACATGATAATGTAATGTCATTATACTTCCTCAGCCTTCTGCGCTTTTCTATGACACCAGTTTTTTTGAGGGGGAGAACTTACTGTCTTTTTTTTTTTTAAACGAAAAAATTTTCTTTTAGAAATACTAGTTATTTGAGAAAACGTTTCAATGATTTGGTTGATAGAATCTAGAGGACTTTCTTCTCGATGTCGAGAATAAACATGTAATGCGTTGTTGGTCTGGGCTCCTCTTTCGATTATTTTCCTCTCTTTGATGGTATATACAACGTGGTCGATGACATTCCTTCCCCGGTCATCTTTAGAACGTCAAACAAAACTAAGAAAGGGGCACGAGAGATAAGAATTGGGTAAATATGAACAATGAACGGTATCAAAGACGCACAGCGAATGGTATAGAATTGATGTGGATGAGTAACAAGTTCGACAAGAATGTTACCTTGAAAATCAAACTTCAAAACCATCGTTTCACTGTTTCGACTATATTCAGACGCTTAATTATTATTTCAACATGTTACTAACTTGAAATATATCCATAAATCACAATTTCTGTCATGTATGGCATTCTTTTTTTTTTTTTTTTTACAAATTTTTATGCATTTTTTTCATTCTAAATTCCAAAACAAGATAGAACAATTTTTCAAAGGGCTTGGTACATTTTCTGCCTTTCCTAACGCTGTCAAGTTAAGATGAACAAGTTTAAGTATTGATGTTTCAACTGCAGATGTTTAACATACATGTGTATCGGAAAGATAATTATTTTTATCTCTTTTTTATTTTGTTCACGCAATCACTAATAATATTGTGTTATTTTTCGGATTAGAAAAGTTATGTAAGCAGTACAATTTTAATAGTATCCTTATTGATAAAAGGCTTAAACAATGACAAAATATTCCAAAGTTATAAGCAATTTCGATAGAAACTAAAATAAAAATTGGTAGAAACTAATATAAAGAAAGGGGAAGGTCCCACACATGTTGGCATAATTTTTGGCTTAAGCGAAGCGAATATAAAAACAAGTAGAAAAAATGAAAATTCCGACTGACAATCAATAATTTCTGGATTGAAAATCAGTTCCAAAACATTTTCTTATATAAGAAATCCTATCTTGGAGAAAACGAGAAAATCATGGTGTTTTGGATAGAAGATTTTTTGAAAAGTAATACCTATTTATCGGAAAATTATAAAAGACGA
>BMAW01008464.1:0-11617 GCA_019974015.1 Nephila pilipes | reverse complement strand
CCTCCATCAGCCCACCAGTGATGTTTGCCAGCCGCCAGCTGACTAGAAGTCAGCTGAACGCCAACAAATAGAAGACGCCATCAGCCACACATATTCTCAGAGGCACACAATGAATGGCACTGCACCAACAGTGCATAGTCCAGCAGAATGGCACCTGCCTGATGTTTGTGCCATTTCAACAGTGCCTGCTCAGCCTGACACTGTCTCCAGGTTTCAAAAATGCTGCAGCCCATCAGCCCCACACTTTGCCCAAAACTCTGAGACTCAGGTCAGGTGGTGGTGGCTGCTGCACAAAGCAACACAGCAGATTGCACCTGCACCAGCAGCCAGATATTTAAAAATGGCGTGGCCCAGGAAAATGCCCAGGCCATATGGGAACAAAGTAGTACAAAAGCCAGCCCATACGGCTGCATGCCCAGGCCAGCTGCCTCAGGTCCAGGGGATGTGCACCATAGGTCACTGAGAAGGTCAGGTAGCTGCCATGGTGCTCAATGGCAATGGCCCGTGGTCGCGCTCCTTGCCCACTTACGCATGTCGTGCTCCGGGCGTGTGTCGTTTCAAGACCGCGGCAGCCATGTACCATGCGCATAACGACAAATGCACAAAGGCAACCCTGACACCTGAAAGCAACAAGGTCACTGTTCTGGGCTCAAGATTACACCAAGAAACGCAATTTCAAATCATTTTTGACAAAACTGTCATTTTGCTGGAATACAAGAAAGCACAAAGAATACGAAAATTTTACCATGATTTTTACGACAAGTGTCGAAAGTCAAGTACTTTTGCACAAATGCACACAAGCTAAATAAAGGTTATTTGGAAAACGAATTTTACAATTTTGCTTGGCAACAAAACAAGTACAAGTGACACACAAACAATTTTTGGACAATAAGCACAGTCACTCTTGGCTTACAAGTAATTAGCAATGTTATTCAAGTAAAGGCATTAGAAAGGCAATTAAGTTATAAAAAGAACAATATTTTCACAAGAATTACCAATGAATTTCTTTGCGCTTCAAAATATTCACAAAATGCCTTTGCAACTACTATTCAAAATAAATACCTACAATAAATTTTTACAGACAGTTTATGTACCGCTATTGAAATACAAGGCACAAGCAAATGGTTTCAGCATTTGCAACAAGGTCACTGTTCCTGGCCCTGCATGCTGCACGGGGAAGTTACTAGATCTTGGTCCATATATTTTTATATCTAACCTCAAAAGAGGTGTATAAATATGATGGCCATTTGGATTAGTTTGTGAATTATAGCATTATGAGTGAAGTAACTTTGTTACTAGAAAAATGGATAAAAGAATTTCACAAGGATAAAATATTACTTTTGAAGGGGAAAATAACAGTTGAAGCAAAACTGTTTGATGTCGAGTTTCGACTGCCCTAGAAAATCAACCATTAAGGATTACAGCAGCCGATGTGGAAATGAGCATAAAGACAGATCAAAGAGGTTGTTGACATTTAAAAATCCACAAAATCATTTTACTGACCAAATTGAAATTGTTGTTACAGATACCTAAAGATATGAACTGAACTCCGTCGATATACCTGATGAACATGGTTCCATCGAGCCACCTGAAGTCCACCTGACAGTCATCTCGAGCGGATCACCACATAACCCACATGGGAAAACCGGGAACAGTTTGTCAGTGTTATGGCTTGATGCGCATGGAATATTACTGGACATCTGAGGGTGAAGATCAACAGTGACCATGTAAAAGAAGTTAATCGCCATAGACGAAACGCCGAAAAGGCCGCATTTTGAAGAAAGAAAAGGCTTTCTACCAAGAGAACGTGCACCACCAAATAGTGAAAGAATATAAAAATCCTGAATGGGGCTTGAATTGCTTCCCTAGTCCACTGTATTCTAAGATTCAGCCCCTACTATTTCCAGACCAAAGAATGCTCGTTGGAACAAAGAAATTTTCATGCAGAATTAAGAGGTGACGTTTAACCTGGCCTATTTTGAAGTAAAGGACAACCACAAAATGGTAACATGTTGAGGGTATAATCAAAGGGACACCTTGAAGGAATTATGTTGAGTGAAACCACTACTTCTTCAAAACGTGTTTGCTTCATGGTGGGAGACTTGTCAATTGACCAGTATTCATAATGCCATAATGTTAACGTTTATATTTGTTGCTTCCAAGATCTAATCCGTAATGTTTTCATTGGCTTCATGTTTTCATGACGCGTTCACTTTAATCGCTGGTTGGGCGACCTTCTTCTGAATGGGCCTTGCCGCGCTCAACAAGGGACACCATACTCAGAACTTAACCGATGTTTTTCTGTAAAAGATTCAAACTGAGAGACCTCCTGTAGGTGCCTGGCCATGGTAACTTAGGTGCATGGTCTGGTGGTTTGCAGTTTTGTTGAACGAATTGCATACCACTTGAAGATGCACACATGGGGTTGATGGAAGCAATCTGTCAGTCACAAGTCTTCTGGCTGATATGAAGTTGAAGTTTGGAGAGGGCACTTTCACTTTGTCACTGATCGAATTGAAATTACGAGGTCCACTGTCTGTTGCTTCTCAGAGGACTTGAATGAACAATCACCACCCTTGTATTTTCCTGATGGAGACATGTCATTGTTCCTAACAATGTTTGAAAGGTGGAGAAATGAAGTGGTTCCATCACTCAGATTTTTAACACCCTAATTGTCCCTTATACGGCCAGATTGATAGTGAGAACTGTGTGAGATGTTCAGAACATGCCTATTCACAATATATTACAAGATAAGTTGACAGCAGACCGAGTTCTTTGAATGGCAGAACAAACCAGACTGAAAGAGATTTCTTTTGAGCTAGGAAACCTGATTGAAAGAAGCTGAAGCTAAAAGAATTAGAAATTAATTCATTGATAGGTTAACAGATCTCACTATTGCAGATCAAATTAAGAAAACCAGCAGAATATAAGAGTCATTATTTAGATAGTTGGGAAAACTTATTGATCCTGCTGTTAGTGAAAAGCTGGACTATGTGAAAATATGTCTCCTTCACAGAAAGAAAATAGCCCAAACACAAGCATACAAACCTCGGTTTCCAAGAACACAAATAATAAAGGAAACCATTCCTCCAAAAGAAAAGAAGAGCTGGTAACCACAACAGCATTCTTTGCTAACCTACACAACGCAAAATGATTTCACCAACACCACTGCCCCTGGTTTTGAAGTATATTGTGGGCAACTAGGCTTTATGCAAAGAAATGTCCAAAATGTTCACAAAGGAAGAGCGTGTTTTAGTTAATACAGATAAAACCATGATGTTACCTCTCAAAATTTCAATGACACACGCAAGAGGAAGGCTTCTGCACAGTTTGTGCTCACACTCTGAGCCAGCCAGTCAGTTGGTGGAGAGGATGTTTAAATTTTTAAAGGCCAAAACAGAGAATTTTATCTTCCATGTGTCTGGCTGTGATGGTCAACTGGCACCACTTGTCCAAGGCTACAGTGCCAATCACTGTATGTGGGACTAGAACTAAACTGACTTAATTTTTCGCCACAGCATGCAAAGGGGAACTGACACCACGAAAGGATTCTTTTAAAGACATCAGGAATAAGGAACATGCAAGAACTATTGGTATTTTGGTGACAAACCAACCGAACACGGTAAAAGATACTCTCGGCCAAAACACAGTCCTGTCGAATTGAATAGTTCTTGTCCCAAGCCAAGTTCAATTTCAGTGATGTTCTATCAGAGAATCCCAGATGAAACTGAAACCATCATCATTTGTGAAGAAGAAGGACAGGACCTTTGACAGAAGAAAGAAATGACTGAGTCCTGTTAATGAAAATAAAGATAGCCATGGGAGAACCAACCATTTGTAAAACATTTACACACAGGTGACCATCCACCAGTTTTGTTTCAAAAGACACTCAAACAGAAAGAACTTTTAAAGAAAGAAATTGATAACCTTGGGTAATAAGGATATAGAGAATGAGTCACTGTGTGCAGTCGCGGGTCTGATTCAAAGTCAAATGGAACAGTCGATTGTATCAGATTATCGTAAGCTAAATGTGATTATTCGACAAATTAATAATTTCATGATACCTGTTACACAAAATCTAATGCTTTATACCACCTTGATTAAAATCAAGGTCACTGGGTAGAGGTCAACCCATCTGATCAAGTATAAGATCAATTTTAGTGCCCTTTAATACAAAAGAATACCGGTTTGACTCAATGTCAGCAACCTTCCAGAGATCAGATTGGGGTTTCTGTAATGTGATTAAAGTAAAATATTTGTTATTTGGATGATGACATGAACAAATGAAACCTGAACAGCACATTGAAGACTGGGACTTTGACAGGACAAGAAATTTAAATTATAAAAGGAACAGAGTGGAAAATAAGTTTGTCTGCTCCCAAAAGAACATCTTGACAGGATAACTCCAAAGTGAATAGAAGTGATCAAGATAAACTTGCAGCATTGTTGCAAAATATTCCTATCCCAAAATACAGCAGGCAAGGTTATTTACAAATCAAGTCAGGAGGAAAATTCATCCCGAATTTTCTGGAGGACAAAGGACCCCTTAGCACTCTGATAATTAGGTAGGCACAAGCTGGGACATGGAGGGTGAGCAACAAGCCTGATCAGCAATGCTTAATAACTCCCTGCACTGGAGACAAGGATGATACAAACCTTTGTCAACATCCCACAGATGCTAGTGCTGTGCCTTAGTAAAGCCACAAGGAAAGTCCAACCGATGAACAGCTGAGAATAGGCCAAGGGTTTAAGCTCTGCTGGCAGCAAAACATCTGTAATGAATCATGCTTAGAAAGCTCATTGTAGCCTTAAACAATTTAGAGTTATAATAGAAGGCGCAAACAGTGGCATCAGACCACCAACCCTTAAATGGCTAATGAGTTTAACGTGGCACCACTTGAAGACAGACAGCCTCGATACATGCAGCTTCAGATACAATTCACAATTTATGATTGATTATTTTCCAGGAAATGCAATGTTGCTGGGACATTTCATATTCCGAGGCATGATGAAGAAACAGTCACAGGAATTAAAACTATGAAGATGATGTTTCCACAAGACTGCTAGTGAACTTAGGACTGAACAAAGAAGATCCCGAATTTCAAAACAAGACATGATACTTTGAAAACCTGAACAAGGAGTTGACTTGCCATTGACCGCCGACAGAGGGAAGATTATGAACTGCAATGTACTCTACCACGATATGACCACCTGGGCTGAAGCTCACAGTTTCAACATGTCCTTCCTTGAGGAGAATATGGTTAAAATTGAGACACATGCCCCACTGTAATATGGAGCTGATGTAAATTTTCTAGAAGACCACAGACACTGGTATGAGAAGTGGTATTATTGACATAGAAAAGTTGCAGAAATGGCATTAGGGTATAAAGTCACAACAAAACCTGCATGGTTTTACAACCTATCTCTAAATGATTGAAAGTATAGCAATTGATCTTTTGGTCCTTAACAGAAACTGGAGAAGGTAATGAAATAGATATTCATAGTTGAGGATTACAACAGTATAGAGTTATTCCCACAGCAAGCTACTGCAGAATGTAAATAAATACTTCTAAACAGTTTTCTGAGATGTCTTGTCGTTCACAAGTGACAAGACCCACCTGGCGTGGTAATGCAACAGTTATGTTATGTTTGAATATCACCAAAGTCTCATTCTGTGAGAGTCACCCTGGCAAATCCAGTCGAATGCAAAAGGAGATTTGAACTCAAGCTTGTAATGATGGTGAAGTAACAACCACACATTATGGGCTAAAAGTTACTAGCTAGGTTTTGCAAATGCATTTCTAAAATGACTGATAACATGCCTACATGTACCTAACCTCGCTCACAGAATTTGTCTGGATTACTTAGCACTGACTTTTCATTCATCCATAATGGATAATTTAAAATGGAATTCAAGGAGCTGCTTTGTAGGATATATGTCACAAATTAAAGAAAATATTGAAGACAATTGTCGAAAACATTTGCAGACAAACCTCGTAAGCTGCCTGTCTATAAACCAATTAGTCTAGCTTCCACCCACTGAGTAAAGCAAGTCAAGAGGAAGTGCAAAATTGAGGCTAGAAAGATGGGTCTACATTGTGCTATCTCAGGAGATTCCACACCCAGCAGCTGGGGTTGTGACAAACCTGATGACCCTAGGGTATGCTTTAATTGGTTTTGTCCTTTTTAAGTAACACGAACAGAGACCACCTGTAGAATTTCCCTGTGAGAAGAGGAGTTGACCTCAGGAAAACCATTGACCTCTAGAACTGCTGGGAGAAGCCATGCCCGAGGAGATGACTGCACTGACGGTTTGTGGGGAGGATGTAATGTCTGGCCTGCCACTGTACCCATGTAACTATAAACCAGCCAGATGGAGCCATGCTCTTTGTGAGTAGACGACTGAAGGGCAAGATCGAAAGGAAAGACTGGTAAAAGAACATAAAGGATACCAACTGCAGGTAATATTTATGATTGTATCCGTCTTGTGTTGTAGAACGTCGAGCATTAAATAATATTTTGTTCCCGAAACTATCCTGGCTATTCATTGATGTCCTGAAATAATTACAACATTGTGAAAGATAATTTGACATGTTTTTCTGTTTGTGTTGTTTATTTTCTAGCAGTGATGTTATTTTGAAAATTTATTTAAACAAATATTTCACAGAGAATAATAGCTCATTTTAAAGTTAATGTTTATAGAATATTTGATTGGTATCACAATAGAAACCATATTTCTAATATAAAATAACTCATTGAATGAGTAAAATATAAGAAGTTTATAGACTGTTGGGATTCAATTTTCATTAAATGTGGAAGTTATGAACCACTTAAGAATAATCTTTTTCAACTATCACACCATTTTTTACACATTTGCTTAAAAATATTTCTTATGGATAAGCAGTTTAGGCTTTTTATTCGAGATTATATTATTTGTTAAAAAAATATTTCAGTAGTAAAATTGCGATATTGTAAATTTTTTTCAACTCATAAAAGTAACATAACAAATTGGGAAAAAAATAGATTAAAATATTGTAAAAACCGCTTTTTTTTAATTCTGTTTTATTTTTATGGGAATTTTTAAGGGAAATTTAAAAAAAAAAAAAAAAATTCGTTTTTTTCAAACTATCTGCAGATACCTTCCTTTAAGGGTGAATAAAATAAGGGCACAAAAAAGATTTCAAAAGGAGTCAACTATCGTCGCGAGGCTAAAATGTTGGGAAACTGAAAAATGTATTCCATTAAGGCAGTCACGATAAATTATGTTGAAAAAAAAATGGAATTTTTTAAAATAAATTTTAAGAGTTTAAATTCTTTGAATATTTTAATTAAAAGAAATGAAATATCAAAAAATTATATAAGAGTAAAAGTATTGGCAATTTATTATTAATAGGCAGTTATAAAATATCGCTTCATACTTGTCATATTTTGTAATTTTTATACGCGACGGAATTTCAATTTTCAATTAGCAAACGTCATTTTTAATGGTTTTTTGTAACTTTGTCTGGGTCAAAAGCTTTTGTCTCACATTTTAAAGCTCTCAGTTGAGCAGAAATTTTCTAAACACGATTATTTTGAATGACAATACGATAACTTAATTATAATCAACAAAAATTAATTGATTAAAACTAATTATTTAAAGAATTAAATTTTACACCAAGTGTCTCACCAAGTCGCCAATTCCGTCGTTTAATAATTTATCATTAGCTTTAATTTTAATTGCATGTAGCTGAAAAAGTATTCAATTTAATAATTTAACGTTTGCTTTAATTTGAATTATATATAGCTTAAATATATTCAATTTAATTACATAATTTATCTTTTCCTTTAAATTTAATTACATGTAGCGTAATTGAATAACATAATGCTTGATTGACCTAAAAGATTTTACACGTATTTATTTTAGATGATAAATTAAATAAACATCAAACAATGAAATAAATTATTATAACTAATTTTTGAATCAATTCAATTTGACTCAACGTTCCCTTTCGCTATTGAAATTTAAGGAATAAAAAAATTATGCTACGCAAAGTGTGAAGTTGGAAAGAAAACCCATGTTGGAAAAATTCGTTTTTCACTTGCGTTATTATTAGATAATAAAGAGTTTGTTTTGCTCTTACGTACAAATACAGGGTCAAAAATAGCACTTTTAATGACAGTCACATTTGTATCAGCAACGTTCAGCTCACCAGCTTACTAGTTCACACTACGAACAAACCTCCGCAGTAACATTCTGAATTTCCAATGACAGTTCCCGGCAGATACATCCTGAGGCTCTTCGAATTTACTAGAGTCGCTATCGACAGGTCCTCGGCAAATCTACTCGTCCAAATGCCTTCGGCTTCAAGCCAGGTACGACGTCATACGGAATACTCAGGAAAAATCTGTAACTTTCTTCCCTGTTCAGATATCGATTAGATTCCAGCCCTTTCTGAGATCTCCTATTTGTCACTAAGTTGACAAAATGGTCACCAAATCCTTCGTCAAGGATAAGAGGTCAATGCTTAAGCTTCCCTTGGCATTCTGATAAAATCAATCGCTGTGAATGCATCTTTTCCTTTTAACACAACCGTTGCAGGAAAGCATCAACTAATGTTCTTAACAATATTTTCTTTTTAAATTTCTTCTCTTGAAAGTACTAATTTTTTAAATAACTTTTTTTCCCCTTATTTTTAAAAGTTTTTCCTACTTAATAATGTTGAAGCTATTAACGTCGCTGCTAATGCCGAAAAATGCCACTGTTCATTAAGTCCAAACAATGGTGGTCGAATTCTAGCAACTGATCAAGGCGAACTTTGATAATTAGTTCCTGATAAACAGTTTACAACAATTAATTTTATTATTAAAGTTTCACTTTTTAAAATTAAAAAATAATATAAAGCTCTTATCCTAGTGAAATAAAGAGCTACTCGGAAGCCGAAAACAGTATATTACCTTCCCGTTCTCCCGCCGTTTCCTAACTTGTCGTGCATTCTTTTTAAAATCGGGACTTTCTTAAGACCACGCGGGATAAATTGTTAAAAATCGGGAATGTCCAGCTAAAAGTGGGACGTCTGGTCACCTTAGTCTTTAATGAATAAATGCGGTGGGATTCAACTACCATTTGTCTCTAATTGTAAACTTTATTTGTATTCTTATTCAATGACATTTATGCAGCAGGCAATGAAATTTATAAAAAAAAATTCTCAGCTTTATCATAAAAGTTCCACTTCTTGTTTAGTGTGAAATGTTTTCTTAAGCGTAATGCTGCAAAAATTTGCACTTTTATGTATATTTGTGTTTTAAGAAGCAACAAATATATCTGCTATTACTGAGATTGCTGTTTCTTCTTGTTCTTCATTTTCGGAAGAAATATAATGAGGTATTTTAACTTCTAATGCAAGTAACAACTAAGCAAAACTTTTGTATTATAAAGGAGACAAAAAAAAAAAAAAAAAAAACATGTAGTTTGACTATAAAGGAAAAATTCAAATTTTTTATTATTATAAAGACATACGCATATTTTACTGTTTCTTAAAAATATGCTTCAAGAGATTATCAAAAAAAAACACGCCAAGTTTCTTTATATAATGAAAATCGTTCATGAATTAAAATTATGAGCCCATCAAGATGTAAAATACAAAGCGTTGATTTATATTTGACTTGAAGGCAAAAATATCCAATATATAATTTCCACTCTAATCTTTTTCACGAAGTTAACTTTCGATTTCTTGAAAAATTCAAATAATAATAATTTTATCGTTGTTTTCGACTATATTATACTATTATTAGATGTGAAAATATTTTTTTAAAGAAATCATGTAGTCACTTATAAGAATTTTATAAATAGCTATTCAATGAAAATATACATAAATTTGTGAAATATTTGAAAACAAATGCAACATTTAAAAATAAATATTCTTAAGTGACTCATAATCTTTTCAATTTATTGAAAATTTACTGTCATGCAAAATCCTTAATATATAAAATTTCACATAGGTTCTTTTACTTCAAAAAAATAATCTATGAGAGCTTTTCTAATAGTATCAAAAATAAACTTGAAAGTTTAACTTGACTAACATCACATCATAAAATATTGTTTAATAAACCAAATAAAAATTAATTTGAGACTAAAATTTCATTATAAGAAAAATTAACATCTTTTAATATTGAAATATATATATATATCACATCCACTCAGAAAAGACACAAGTATAAATAAATTCTACTTCCATTTCAAAAAATTTATTTTCGCATTCATAGAGATATTACAAATATAAGAGTAATTTATAACAATCACATTAGTTTGATATTACAAAACTTGGAAATTTATTACTCCCATTTAAAAAAGATAAGTCATTAAGTGTCTAAAATGTTATTCCACTTCAAAGAACAAGGTCGCCTAAGAAAAGAACAAGAATATTTTATCGGTGCTATTGCATTATTTTATTCCAAATACTGTATTCAACGAATAAATTTGTTTGTCCACATATTTCAATCTATCATCGATCTGTATTTCTTTCAAAAATTAAATTCCATGATTCAATCTCAAAAGCTAATACTATAAAAGTGGCGTAAGTCGAAATTAATTATTCATAATTAAAAAATTCATTACTTGAATTTCTCGACTTGAAACTATTCTTTTTGCTAAAATGTAAATCATATATCAAACTAGCGCGGGTGAGAACAATTTCTTTTTACATAATTTTAAACCTACTTTATACTTTCCCCTTTAGTATGAATACGCAAATGTCTTTTTAAGTTCAAACAATGAGAAAAAGCCTTACTACAAAGTTGGTTGATATAAGGCTTTTCCTTTGTATGAATTCGCATATATGATTTTAAAGTCGAACTATTTAAAAAAACCTTTGCTGAAAATTTTACAAATATGAGACTTTTCCTTACTATGAGTGCGCAAATGTTTTTTTAAATAATCACGACAAGAGAACGTTTTACTGCAAATCTCGCATATATAAGGCTTTTCCTAATTATGAATACGCAAATGTGATTTTAAACTCGAACTACGGGAGAAAGTTTTGTTGCAATTTTCGCAAGAATAGGGTTTTTCCTTAGTATGAATAAGGAAATGTGATTTTAAGTGTCCAATACGGGAGAAACCTTGGTTACATATTTCGCAAATATAAGGCTTTTCCTTAGTATGAATGCGCAAATGTGATTTTAAATTCGAACTATGGGCGAAAGTTTTGTTGCAATTTTCGCAAATATAAGGCTTTTCCTTCGTATGAATACGCAAATGAATTCGTAAATAACCACTCTGAGTAAAACTCTTCCAGCAAATTTCACAAACATAAGGTTTCTCCTCAGTATGAATACGCAAATGAGTTTGTAAATTACCACTCTGAGTGAAACTCTTCTCGCATATTCCGCAAGTATGAGGTTTTTCTTCACAATGAATAAGCATGTGAGTTTTTAAAATACCCTTAGTGGAATATGTTTTGCAGCAAATTTTGCAGGCGTGAGGTTTTCCCTTAGTATGAATCCGCAAATGATTCTTTAAGGAACTACTTCGAGAAAAAGCAGCGCTGCAAACGTCGCAAACATGAGGTTTTTCTTTAGTATGAACTTTCAAATGACTTTTTAAGGCCCATCTCTGAGATAACTCTTTACCGCAAAT
>BMAW01008455.1:35307-46916 GCA_019974015.1 Nephila pilipes | reverse complement strand
GTTAAGATCGGAAAATTATGAGGTAGCGTTAAACATACTAAAAGAAAGATTTGGAAGAAGACGCAGAAACACGAAAAGAAACAAAATTTAAATATTTTGAAAAACCGAATCAAAATTTCGGGACGTTTAAAACAAACAAAATAGAAAATAGTGGGAAAAAGAAATTTCAATACAATGTTCCTTCCGCTTCGGCATTTGTCGTTGATGTCAAAAAATGTATATTTTGCGTAGACCCTGTAAATGAACATGATTCCGTTTCTTGTCCCTTATCAATTGAACAGCGAAAATTGTCCCTAAGAAAAAATGGCATTTGTTTTGCGTGTCTTTTAAAGGGGCATATATTCAAGTTTTGTAAAACAAAAGTAATTTGTAAAAAATGTAAGCGTAAGCACAGTGAATTAATTTGCGATAATCCTACCGTTTCCTTTCCCCCAGTAGAGTTAGAGAAAGGCGACAGCCAGGCTGAAAAAACGCAGAGCGTTTTGACTTCAAAGGTCGTAAATACACTTAACGAAAGTAGCGAGGTTTTACTTGAAACATGTACAGCTGTGATATTAAGTAGTTCAAAAAAGAAATAAATAAATATAATTCTGGACAACGCATCTCAGAGATCTTTTTTAAAAAAGGAAATAGCTGAAAAATTAAAATTACCTATCATTAGACAGGAAAGTTTATTAGTTTATACTTTCGCATAACTAATAAACTGGAAGAAGACGCAGAAGAGAGCTTAGAGGTTCTCGCGATCCTCTAAGCAAAACATATGATGTTGTACAGATCACCGTTTGCAATCCCCATGACCCTGAAAAGAAAATCGTTATTGAAGCACTGCTGACAGATATAATTTCCAATTCTCCTATTAAAATATCAACAAATAAATTAATGAGAGTACTCAAGAATAATTATTCTCAAATATGGAATATAAGTGAATTGTGTGGTGGTGAGATAGCCTTACTTATCGGAGCACAATACTTTTGGGATATTCATTCAGGGGATAAAGAACAATTAAATAAATATTTATATTTAATTGATACATTATTTGGAAAAATAGTACAAGGTCGCGTTTCACAATTCGGACAAAATTGCAGTCGCGAAGTTTGCACAATGAAAATCGAATGTTGCGGTGCGTTAAATGAAAACTTAACACGTTTTTGGAAATTCGATGCAATGGGGATAAATGATTCATATAATGATAGTTCTAAATTTGATAAAGAATTAATTTCTAAATTCGAAAGTAATTTGGAATTTAAGGATAGAAAATATCAAACTAAATTATTTTGGGATGAGGTGCCCTGCAATTTGGGGAATAATTTTTCCATAGCAAAACGTAGGTTTGATAATTTAAGTAATAAAATTAAAGGTAACAATTGGGTTTATGATGAATATAAGAATATTGTTCAAGAATATTTAAATTTATATATTGTGGAGAAGTGCGCTTCTGATTTGCGAAGTAATTCATATTATATGCCTCATTCTGCAGTAGTTAGATCTGATAAGGAGACTACGAAAGTTAGATTAGTCTTTGATGCGTCATCGAAGGGAAAAGGATGCAAATCTCTAAATGATTGTCTATCTTCAGGGCCAGCCTTGAACCCTAGTATTTTAGATGTTCTCTTAAAATTTCGCAAATATCAATATGCATTTAGTAGTGATATTCAGGGAGCATTTTTGACCATCGGTATTGATGAAAAGGATAGAGATTATTTAAGATTTTTTTGGTTTCCAAATAAAAATGATTCGAAATCGTACAAAATTTTGAGAATGACTCGCGTGCCTTTTGGGGTGACATCGAGCCCTTTTATACTTGCTGCGACTATTAAGTTCCACATTCGAAAATATAGTCAGGATCAGGAGTATCGCGATTGGCGCAGCATAGCCTATCTTGGCTCTTGCGCCATAAAACCTCACAGTCAATCAGTCAGTCAGGAACATCGCGAAACTTATGAAATGCTTAATTCAGCTCTATATGTAGACGAACTCTTTTACAGTGCCAATACAGTCGATAAAGCTTTAAAACTTTCTCAGAGCGCTGTAGAAATACTTAAAGACGCGAACATGAATTTAAGAAAATTTAAAACAAATTCAAATGAGTTAAGGAGTTTATGGCGTAAAAGAGGTATATCTGAGGAGAGGGAGTCAAACGAACATCCTATAAAGGTATTAGGAATAATTTGGAATACTGTAGAAGATACTTTTAAGTTAGATGTACAACCTCTTCTTGACATGGTTGAGGATTTGAAGAATTCTAAGCGTAGTGTTCTTCAAACTGCATCTAAGATATTTGATCCAGTTGGTTTTGCTTCACCCTTCATAGAAGTCATTAAATTATTGATGCAAGAAATATGGGAAGGACGACTAGGACGGGACGATGAATTATCCACAGAAATGAAGAAAAAATTGGAAAATTGGTTTGCTCAGATATATATATATTGAAAAACTTAACGATTGAAAGAAAGTATTTTTCCTTTCCATTTGAGTTGGCTAAAGAACTCGAACTTCATATTTTTTCCGATGCAAGCCCTAGAGCGTTCGGAGCTGGATCATATATTCGTTACGTTAGAAGCGATGGTATTATTGATACTAGTTTCATTACAGCAAAATCAAGAATAGCACCTCTTAAGAGGTTAACACTACCTCGACTTGAATTGCTAGGAGCCGTAGTAGCTGCGAAAATTTGCAAGCATTTAAAAACAACATTGTTGTTACCAGTTAATGAAGTTTATTTGTGGAGCGATTCCTTAATCACTCTTCATTGGATAAAAGGAGCAGCTTCTAAATGGAAACCGTTCATAAGAAACAGAGTATCAGAAATCCAGGATTTGACGGATCCTGCTAATTGGTACCACTGTAGAGGTATTGATAATCCCGCAGATTATGTTTCTCGAGGATCAACTGCAGAAAAGCTTATATCTGACCCAGTTTGGCTTAAAGGTCCAGACTGGCTTCGACTAACGAAAGAAAAGTGGCCAACATGGCCCATGCATGATACTTTTCCAGAAATATCTTGTGAAAATTCTCCAGGTGTATATCGTGAAAAGCTAATTAAGTTAAATGACATATCACCTTTGCTTGCGATGTTCAAACGAATTTGATGTCAGTTATAGATTTGAAGAAGTATAGTAACTTGCGAAAATTAAATCGTGTTACTAGCTGGGTACTTCGATTCATCTATAATGCAAAAAATGAGATTAAAAGATCCAATGAATTAAGTGCTGAAGAACTCGATGGTGCCGAAAAATTATGGATAAAATTGGTACAGAAAGAAGTCTTCGCTGAAGAATTGTTTTGCTTAAAACAAAGAAAACCAATTTCAAATACTTCTTCGATATTAGAATTGAATACCTTCCTTGATGAAGACGAGATAATTCTCGTTGGTGGAAGACTTAATAGTTTAAGTACCTGATGAAAAATCCTATTATTATCCCTGCAAAACATCAATTTGTGAATTTGTTAATGTGGGACGCTCACAGCAAAGTGTTCCACGGTGGAATTTCTGAGACTTTGATGGAGATTCGTGAAAAATATTGGCTAATTAGAGGAAGACAAACTATAAAAAATATATTGCGAAAATGTATAGTATGTAAGCGATACAGTGCATAACCAGGTATACAAGTTATTGCTCCTTTACCATCTATTCGATTGGAACAGTCACCACCGTTTTCTGTGATTGGTATTGACTTCGGAGGACCGATTTATACGAAAGAAAGTGAAAATAAGCACTACATTGTGTTATTTACCTGTGGAGAGACGAGAGCTGTCCACTTAGAAGTCGCTGAGAGTTTGACCACAGAAACATTTATGTTGGCATTAAGAAGATTTATTGCTCGTCGTGGTTTGTGTTCTTAAGTTTTGACGGGCAATGCTCGAATTTTCAAGCGATCTGAACTGGAACTAAAAAACTTATGGGCTCTTATTAGCCATCCGACAGTTAAAGATTCTTACGCTCACCACAAGATTCAGTGGAGTCATATAGCTGAAACGGCTGCTTTGTGGGGTGGTTTTTATGAACGACTGATAGGTTCAGTAACACTTGCATTGCGAAAAACTTTAAGAAAAACTACTTTGATTTGAGAAGAATTAGAGACTCTAATTATTGAAATTGAAAGTGTACTTAACTCACGTCCACTAACTTATGTTTTCCCAGAAATTCATGAACCTGTGCCTCTAACTCCAGCACATTTGCTCTTAGGTCACAGGGTCAATAGCCTACCTCCTGCCAGGCTTAATTTTGATTCCAAATTGACTAATCGAAAAATGCTAATTAAAAGATTTAATTATCGCGAAAGATTAATTAATATGTTTTGGACTAAATGGAAAAAGGAATACCTTTTACTATTACGATCCTTACATTGTACTAAACCTTCAGGTGAAATTAGAGAGTTTAAAGAAAATGAAATCGTATTAATTCATGACGATAAGCTTCCTAGACATTTTTGGAAGTTAGGTAGAGTCGTTACTACATTTCCTGGGAGAGATGGTAAGATTAGATCGTGTGAAGTGAAAACAGATACATCCGTCCTTAAAAGACCCGTACAACTGTTATACAATCTCGAAATAAATGAATAAATCTGTTTGTCTTTAAATGTATATTAATCTAGATTTTTATTTTTAGTATGCAGAATTGTATACAGTATTCAAGTATTGAGATTTAAGAAATATTATCGTTTGGAAATTGTATGCAGGTATATTTTGTCATTTATTGTTTGTATTCATATTTGTAAAAATGTTGATTGTTGTAAATTTGTAAAATTGTTTCATTGATGTAAGATCATTATTTATATATGTCATTAACTGTAAAATTTGAATGAACCCCTTGGTCATTCGGAGGGCAGTGTGTTGAAACTATATACGATAGAGGGCGCTAGGCGCCAAATGTGAAAAAGAAAAAAAGAGTTATGTTTTAGTTCTGAGTAAGTGAGAGAAGGAAGATGTTGAAAGCGAACAATGTTAGTGATTTTGTTATACCTGCGAATTAGGATATTTACTAATAGTTAATGTTTGTTGTGTTGTGACATCTTAACGTTAATTAATTAAATAAATTGATTTCAATTGAGTGATTTCTTTGAGTCTGTGTGGATTTATTCGC
This sequence comes from Nephila pilipes, assembly GCA_019974015.1. Taxonomy (NCBI): domain Eukaryota; kingdom Metazoa; phylum Arthropoda; class Arachnida; order Araneae; family Nephilidae; genus Nephila; species Nephila pilipes. The sequence goes on along the minus strand of BMAW01008455.1, from coordinate 41,833 downwards.
AGTGCAACATCTCGAACTGATGATGATGACCACCGTCTGACAGGTAGGAACTTTTGATTTATTCTTTGAATGCGAATTGCAGTTTAAACATATGGCTTTACTAGAATTAAATCCATATGTTTTTTAGTTACCCTAACCCTCTAAAGATGCGTGTATAAATTTGACAGCTGTCGGATCATTAGTTTGTGAATTATAGCATTTTGAGTGAAGCAACTTTTGTTATTGTGAAAAAAATGAATAAAAAGGAATTTCGCGTGTTGATAAAATATTGTTTTTTGAAGGGAAAAAATACAGTTGAAGCAAAACCTTGGCTTGATGCCGAGTTTCCGGACACTGCCCCAGTAAAATCAACCATCAAGGATTGGTATGCTAAGTTTAGACGTGATGAAATGAGCACCGAAGACGGTGAACGCAGTGGACGCCCAAAAGAGGTTGTTACCGACGAAAACATTAAAAAATCCACAAAATGATTTTGAATGACCGTCAATTGAAATTGAATGAAATAGCAGACACTCCAAAGATATCAACTGAACGTGTACATCATATCATTCACGAATATATGGGTATGAGAAAGCTCTGTGCAAAGTGGGTGCCACGCGTGCTCACTTTTGACCAAAAACAACGACGAGTTGATGATTCGGAGCAGTGTTTGAAGATGATCAAGCGTAATAAACCGAGTTTTTGCGTCGATATGTGACAATGGATGAAACATGGCTCCATCATTTCTCTCCGAAGACCAATCGACAGTCATCCGAGTGGACTGCACACGATGAACCCGCTCCAAAGCGTGGGAAAACGCAACAGTCGGCTGGCAGGTTATGGCATCTGTATTTTGGAATGCGCATGGAATAATTTTCATTGACTACCTTGAAAAAGAAAGGACCATCAACAGCGACTATTACATAGCGTTATTGGACCGTTTGAAGGACGAAATCGCCGAAAAACGGCCGCATTTGAAGAAAAAGAAAGTGCTGCTTCACCAAGACAATGCACCGTGTCACAAGTCAGTGAAAACGATGGCAAAAATCCATGAATTGGGCTTCGAATTGCTTCCTCATCCACCGTATTCTGGCCCCCAGCGACTATTTCCTGTTCTCAGATCTCAAAAGAATGCTCGCTGGGAAGAGATTTTCGTCGAATGAAGAGGTGATCGCCGAAACTGAGGCCTATTTTGAAGCAAAGGACAAATCGTACTACAAAAGTGGTATCGAAAAGTTGGAGGATCGCTATAATCAGTGTATCACCCTTGAAGAGAATTATGTTGAGTAAAAAAAACTAATTTTGCCAAAAAAATGTGTTTTACTATGGTAGGCCGGGGACTTTTCAATTGACCTGTTATACAGGGTGTTTATAAAATATCTGACACATTTTGATGTTTAATAACTCATAAAATGATAAATTAAAGTTTGTACCATAAACGGTTAGATAGACTCAGAAAGTTTCATGACCCTTGTCAATGAACTTCTACGTGTGCCCTCTTAGTAGCACGAAGAATATATAGTCAGTTTCAGGCCATGTACTGACGAGCATGACGGCACCTACAGCGGTTATTGCGATTGTAATCTTCGCTTTAAGGTCATCAATGTTCGACACTTTCCTCCTGTAACGTTCTTCCTGTAAAATGTTCATTCAAAGAACTACGAACGATGGTACTCCCAAAAGGTGCACCGTCTCGTCGCAAAGACACGTGGCTGAAGCTCTTCGAGTTGTAAAAATACGAAATTTTCTAAGTAAACGACATATGTGGATGTATTTTCAGTAAAAAAGAAAGGTCTAATGAGGCGGTCGTACATTAGTCCAAACTACACATTAAGCTTTGGGTAGTCCCTTTGTTACTCAAGAGTTTTCAGGTTCCCATATGCGCCCATTTTAGCGGTTTACTATACTAGAAAGATGAAAGCTAGCTCGTCGGAGAACATTATGCGATTAAGAAATTCAGAATCATCTTCTATCTTGCTTAGCATATCTGTTACAAAGGCCATCCTCCTAGGCCTATCATCCGGTTCCAAGGCCTGAACAAATTGAACTTAGTAAGTATGCAGTCTTAAATCTTTTCTAAATGTAGTTGTACATAGTCGAAATTGGCATATTCAATTCTGTTGCCGCTAATCTCAGAGATCCCCAAGGATTGAATAAGAATGTCTCTCTCTCACACTCTCAACATCAATATCACTTGTGAACGCTTCTTATCTACGATACTTTCAATTTCTAGAAAATACTTTTTCCTCCGCAATATGCCGATTCTTGATGGAGGATCTTTTTGGTAAACTCTTCTGTTATTTCTATGTGTTTGCGTTATATATTTAGTTTCGAAACCAAAATTGTTTATTGCCAAAAACAATAGAGAATAAAATGCAATTAATAAGCAGATAATATTTACAAAAGAACAGATATTCATTTTGGAAAAGAAACTATCTGAAGTTCTACACTAGGAGGCCTACACCAAACTGTGTACGTTGGACCGTTATTATATCATCAATTTGGTACTGGGTAGTTTTCTTCTTATTATATGTTCTCTGGTTTTCAGACTTAATTTCGTGAATATTTCGTTTTATTTCAGGATGAATGTTTTCTCTTTGATCTTGATTATTTTTTCCTCATATTTGTGGAACTCGACGCCATCTTGGATGAACTTTAAAGAAGCTTGTTCCTAAATGTCGGAGCGTATGACAGCTTCGAAGTTTAGATGCTTGGATGGCACAACCAGTCATGTTAAGAAATAATGGTCTTATCTAAGACGAGTTCATGTTCAAAAGAACCTTTCGTCAACACTTGCGATTTACCTATTCCCAATAAACAATATATTTCTTAGACAACTTTTATTGGTCGACAATCATCGTACTTACGTCTTCTTGGATGAAACTAACTAAACTACCAGTATCTATAAGAGTGGAGATGGTTTTCTCACCGAGTGTAATATCTCTTGTAATCCTTTCTGCAATCAACAGAACAGGTTTGTACTTCAGAATTGGATGCTCTCGATTCTGAGTCTATCTTGACTTTAGGACAATTGTAGCTTAAATAGTTTGGAGAATGACAGTTGAAACACTTTCAAGGCATTCTTCTTTCAATATTTTTACTCAGATGAGTTTCAAAGTATTTTTTTTTTCAAGTTTGAAAATTTCAGTTTTGCTGAGGTGATTTTCAAATGTTCTGATATTAATGAGCTTATTCGATAATCTTTCTTCTTGTTTTCGAAAAAATGGGAGAGGATTAGTTTTGGCTTCAATGTTCTCCGGACATCTTCAAATTCCTTAAATCTTTCGGCTAACTTCACTGGTGAGTTGACACTTGGCCATTCGTCTAAGAGATATTCTTTGAATGCGAAGGGGTAGATATTTTTCATTTGATCGCCAATTATCAGACCTCGCAACTGGACAAAGGTTTTGACGTTTAGTCCCTCGATCCATCCATCAAATAATGTTTGAAATTCTTGGTAGAAATCTCGCCATGTATTTTTAGCACTTTTCTGATGAGTGACAAACTGACTAAACTTCTTGTAGTTAATTTGAATCTTTTGAGTAACAAAATCTTCACATGGGCATAATCTTTTGCCTTTTCTTCAGGTTCTCGAGTAATTAGTTGTGTTATTTCTTGTGGTAGTAGACCCAACAGATGTGTAACTCAAAACTCTTTTGGTACGGACATCATATTGGCTTGGAGCTCAAATAATATGAAATACGGACTTATATCTTCATTCATATCAAATTTATGTGGCAACTTATAAATTCATTGCTCGGTGTACGAGTGTTTACCGTTAATTCATAACTTCTCCAATTCTGCTTCATCTTGTCGTCTCTTATCAGCTAATTATCTTCTTTGTCTTTCAACTCTTCTTCCTTTTCTTCCCTCTCGTCAATGATATAATCATACATCTATTAGGTGTCTTCCTCATTGTACCCTATGCTATTTGTATTTAAATGTGTCAACATTGGTTAAGTCATTTCAGCTGTTGCTTCTAAACTTAACTCTTCTGCGAAGTTAAGTAAATCCTCTTTCTTACCTTTTAACAAATAGGACATTTTACTGAGAAGTAATTTTGAAATGTTTTACAACAATGAACTATTCTGAAAAACAGATGATCTAAAAATTTCTTAACTCAAATGAATTAAATTATTTTGTTGGATTTGCTTAATTGATTCTGCTTATGCGAAAATAATGGTTATGCAAAATTCGCAATAAATTACGTTCTCAACCAATATATATATATATAGAAAAATAAAAATAATATGCGATATTTAAAGTATGGATAAGAATTTCAACACAATTATTATTCAATCTAGAGTAAACTATTTTCAATTCTTGAAATAATTCTTTCTAATACACGAAACAAACAATTTTCACTTATAATTTCTTTAGAAAGAAAATAAAATTCGAAAGATATCCTAAATTGAAAAAAATAAATTTGTATAGAATTACTAAATAGATGTATATATATACTTATGGATTAATGCGAAATACAAATGTATTTATTTGGATCAAATATTCCTAGGATTGGCAAGATATAAATATTCTTGTTAACGAAAAAAAAAAAAATATTAATAACTCCATGCATGAAAACGTTTTCATAAACAGAACAAAAATTATGACTACTTGAGCTAGACAATCAGTAATAATTCTTGTTTAATGTTTTAAGGAGAGGAAAAACAGATCAACATAAAAATGATGAATTGATAGCAAAAAACTTTTTCAGTTGTTCAAGGTCAGATATAAAAAGGATATTTTTTTTCGTTACAGGGGAATGAATGGGAAATATGCTTAGACAAATTAAAATAATACTTTTAAATTAGTTTTACGTTAGAAAATAAAATAAAAAAAAAACACTATTAACTAAAATGAAAAATAGCAATTGGGGATACGTGATTCGTAAATAATATACAATCAAAACAAAATTATATTATATCAATACAAAATTTCTTTGTATATATAAAATTACTAAAATCACGTAAAATCAGTACATTCTCTCTTAGTTATCACAATAAAGGCGAAACCTTATTTTTTCAATTTATATCAATTTTAAATTTTCTCAAAATAATAATAGTAATAACCAGATGGTATAATTGAATTTGATATCAGGATACAATATAAACAAATTCACACAACATGTAATTCAAAATATTGACAAGCTATCGATTAGTACTTAAATAGTGTATGTATTACTTTTCAAAGCAGTAGTTTATCTATCAGAGAATATTAATTGTTCATGAAAAAAAACTCATCTTTTTTGTTGATTCCAAAGACAGGACGTCCACAACTGGGGCTACAGAAACCACAGCATTTCTTCCGACAAAGTTAAGTGCGAAACACATTGCAGTATTAACTTCAAAGCAAGGCACAATTTCATTGTGACACACGATACTTCAAAACTGGACACTCTACTTCAAAACTTTTTTTTTCAGGAATGCGGGATGCAGTTTCTTCTGAACGAAAAAATTCAAGTTCAGGGAGCACTTTCTTCAAAACATACCCAAGTGCAGGGAATACTTTTTTTCCAAACACTAATTTTCAAACGCTGATTTCCAAGTGTGCACTTCCTAAAATTCTTCTTCTACCAGGGAGGTACAGGATCGGGTTTTCGCAGATTATTTTATTACACCAGGATGGTACAGTGATTCAGTGAAATGGCAAGGCGCACTGAAATTTAAGAAATTAATTTACTTTCCGATCACGGCGGAGGCCACTAAATTTCACTCCGTAGAATCCTAACTACAGAAAAAAGGGTTAATGGCTCGATTTTTTATGTTTTCTAGGGTTTGTTCTGAATTAAATTCATTTTTAAAAGATGACATTTAATCAAACAATATATTTACTAAGTATTTGAAAAAAGTAAATTTAGACTATTGGTTTTGCATACTACGTTTTACATTATGAACATGCCCTTGCCTCTGGAGATATTGGTGTGATCCTCTTAGATGATACAAAAAATAGGATGTCTAGTTCGGGACGCCAAATAATGTAGGAAGGCTTCACAAATGTATAAATCCGACACACACATGTATATGTAGGATTTTCCTGCTAATTATAAAAAAAATAATTTTATTTTCCAATATACTGTAAAACCACTTCCTCAATTACTCGATAGATGTCACAACGAATCAGCGTCATGTGATAGCTCATGCAGCGCCACCTATTCCAGAAAAAAAACTGAATGACATTTCGTTCTCGATCTCTTTCCTCCACTTTCCGCTTCTCTTCTTCTTCACATTACCCCCGTCGGATGTAAACTCCGAACACCAGAGCGCGTTCCAATGCTCATCACCGATATGGGTTAAATGAGGCCACCATCTATTTTTCTCTGATGAACTGGTCAATTTGAACATATTTCCCTTCATCTCATCTAATATATGAACTAAAATAAGTTGAGCCTCATCATTGAATTCCTACGAAATCATCATAGAAACCGGTAATGGAATTACTCCCCTAGACAAACCAGCCCTTTGCGTAAGAGCAAACCAATGTAGATTCGGGATGTACAATCTCATCCACCTCGCGTCTACACACACACACACACACACACACACACACA
>BMAW01008455.1:0-35207 GCA_019974015.1 Nephila pilipes | reverse complement strand
TGCATGTATATGTGGCAAAACCTTAAAGTACTTGTAAGAATGACATTTGAATTCCTTGGTGGCAAATCACTAAACGAATTCTGACTAAAATCTATTTGTTCTTCGTCTCGAGAAATAGGCCATTTTGCATACATTTTTTGAAGATGTGCAACGCAGTGTTGGCCATCAGGGTGGGAGCGAGAGAGTCGTAGTTTCTCCGACCTTGGTTACAGTAGAAGAGCGCAGAAGACTAAGATATTTACCTTGCATTCGATTTTGTAAAAGGGTTTTCTCCCGATCATGGGGAATAAAATGAAGGGATTCTGAGGGTTTTTCATGACGTTTATCAGTCTAATAAGGATTATTTTTGACAGATTTACGATTACGTGATAGTTGATTCAACAGATTTTATGAGCGTGTGATCGTATAAATTAAAGGATAATTTGGAATAGGATCAGAAAATAGGAATGAACTCTTTTCTTTTGAGTTAGAAAATAGGAAAACTTAGGAAATTAAATTATTTTATGTGAAATCCTTGTTCAAGTGCGCGCACACACACACACACATATATATATTTGTGTGTGTGTGTGTAATGATTTTACTCTTCAATTTAATTTAACTTAACATGTAATAATTAATTGTGTGCCTCACATTCTAACCGATAATAAGTCAGAAAAAAATCCGATCTAAATCCAATACCTAAAGATCAATCACCTCTAAACACTTATCATGTCGATTTTATTGGCCCATTGCCATCAACTGATAAAAACTCACTGCACATTTTGACTGTAGTTGATGCTTTTACCAAATTTTACCTGGTTATTCCCAGAAAAAACTGTTTTTGCTAAAGAAGCTATAAAAAATTTAAAGTGCAACAAAATACATTTAGGAACTCAGAACGAATAATAAGTGATCAAGGATATACATTGACATCTCAAACTTTCTGTGACTATTGTGAGGAAGAAGGAATGCAACACCTATAAATAACCACTGTAGTTCCACAAGGTATCAGTCAAGTTGAAAGAATCCACCACTTAATCAAATTTTGACCAAGTTATGACTTGAGGTTGCAACAAAATGTTATCGGTATGTGAACAAGCTGTAAAGAATCCTAAACAGCACTTACCAATGGTAGTAAGTGGACACCATTAGAACTGCTAACTAGTGTATAAGTGAGAAATAAAAAAGACATAAGAAATAACTGACCTGCTATCAGAGGAGCTATAAAAAGGATATCAAAATCAAGTGAAAATCATCCGTCAAGATGAGAAACGAAATATTCTCAAGATTTAGTCTGCGACACAAAAACATATAATAATAGGGGTGGAAAAGTTCACAAAGGATGATTTAGTAGCGGTTCAATGTATACAATTTTGAGTAGGACACTACACCTTAACCTTAAGAGCCAGAGGCTAGGGCTTGGCCATGGTGTTTGGACGTTCGAGGCAATAGCTCCCCCTATTTTCTGTAATACGTAAGCACCATAGTCTCTCTCTCTCTGTATATATATATATATATATATATAAATTTTGCTTTGTAAATAATTTATACATATCATTTTGTATAATTAAATGCATCTTTGAAAAATCCATCTCTTTTTTTAATCTTAACCCCCGCTCAGATAAGTTACAAAACAAGCCATTAACCTCCTTTTCTGTAGTTAGGATTCTACACCCCCATATAACAAAAAAAAAAAAAAAAAACGACGCACCAAGAAGCAGTTGCCCGATTATAATGAAATTTCTTATGCAAAGACATTTGGACCGAACATGCAAATGATTAAAATTTGGTGTTCAATGAATGAATAGCGGGAGCTACACCCGACTCAACAGGTGTATAAAAAAAGCGATTCTCAATCTGATAGTCGAATTTTCTGTTGCATTACGACTTGGGATACTTTTCAAAGACAGAAAAAATGCCTCGCCTCATGATTCGAGCGCATCACGAGCAACTATCAGAGCTTGAATGAGATCGTATCATTGGATTGAAAGAGGCAGATTGGGCAAATAAGAGAATCGCTTGTCATACGGATCGAAGCGATGCGGCGATTAGAAGATGCTAGCAAGGATGGGTGGGCAATGGCAGATTTCAGCGATCATGATGGCAGCGGTCGACTTAGGGCCACAGTAGATCGGGAGGACAGAGTGATTATCAGATCAGCTGTTACAGCACCTGATTCATCATTATCAACCATCAGACGTGTGACATGTACACGAGTGTCCACCCTGGCCATTCACAGATGTCTGATAGAGCGAAATCTAAACTTGTACCGACCGCTCCGCCACCTGTCACTCACGCCTGCTCACTGTCTATACATATTATAGTGGTGCTTGGCTCAATTATGTAGCAATGATGTTGACTGAGGATGTATAGTATTTATCGATGAATCCCGCTTCCAGCTGTGTCCCGACGATCATCGAAGACGTGTCTGGAGATGCCCAGGACAGCGTGCCGATCCTTTTTTTACTATTGCACACCTCACAAATCCTCAACCGGGAGTTATGGTCTGGGGTGGTATTTCCCTTGATAGCCCTTTGATCGTCATTAGAGGCACACTTGCTGCTCTGCGGTACGTCAACGGCATTCTGAGACCTGTTTTGCTACCGTTCCTTTTGCAGTAATCTGGTCTTATTTTTTAACAAGATAATGCCAGACCACATATGGAACGTGTTACTATGAACTGTCTTACAGCTTGTCAAATACTTCCTTGACCAGCCAGATCTCTCTCCAATCAAGCATGTTTGGGTTATGATGGGAAGACGGCTGCATCTACTAAGGAATGGGGATGACCCAGCCAGACAATTGGAGCAAATTTGGCAAGAAATACCGCAGGAGATCATCAGGGAGGTTTATCACTCTCTACCACTTCGTGTGGCAACTTGCATACAGGCTAGAGGTGGGTCAACACCTTATTGAGCTCGTTACTTTGTAATTATGTAACTCAAATAAATCATTCAATGTTTTTGAAATTTTAATCATTTTCTATTCTGTACATAATTTTCCTATCCGCCAATTTTGTCTCCTTCGGACAACTCTTTCTTGGAGCATCGTTTTTTTTGTAATAGTTTGTATATATACATACAAGCAGAGATAGAGAAAGAACGAAATCTTTTGTTCCTCCTGAATGATGTAGCATCCAACTCATTTTTTCCTAAAAGGAATATTGCAAATTGATTGAGCTGGTTGCCACATTACATTGCTAAGTATATTCTTTCACCCAAAATATAATCATAGAAAATATCTTTCATCTGCCTGATAAATAAAATTTATTTCAATTGCTTTCATTAGTTTTATAACTGCTTACTAATTTATTTGATTTTTACTGTTTCCCCCTGTGATGAAATGAACTCATTCGCGTAAGAGGAGGAGTCAAGGATCTTCTCGTTGTTATCCAACTGAGAGAGTTTTCATTTGTATGTGGCATTTCATAATTTGCTTTTTTATTGAAAGAACTGAACTTTTAAAATTATATTCCGTTGAAATATTGATTTCAAGTCTATTAAGCTATTTTCCTTTTTACTGCTTCAAGATTTGAAGATGTGAATTAGAGATTTTATTATGAGATTTATCTATCATAACATGCTTCGACATTACTGAATAAAAGAAGATTTCAAGATCTTATGACAGAAGGGTACTAATAAAATAAATACATTCTTATTGGGACCTATACTGACGGTTCCTCAAATAAAAGCCTCTCTTTGGGAGTTGACAGTATTCTCATCATAATTTTAGGTGGAGAAATAATTTTATGGAAAGTTAATACCCGTTGCTTTATTTCGAGCTTTACTAGAGAAGTGATTGCAACGAAAGGTGCTCTCTCTCTCTTTACAAAACGAATGTGGCGTTAATAGTTATGGTAGTGATGATAGACTATTCGCTATTTTGTCTTCCCTAACCATCGGGGGCTTTTTGGTAATTTGAATTGCTTGCAGTTAGAAATCCCTGCCAACGAAATGAAACATGAGTAGGTAAATTAGACAAAGATAAGGGTTGTATATTGAATAAACGATAATGATATGTAAGAGAAATAGAACTGAAAGCAAAGAAAAAGGAGATAGATGTAGATTGAAGTGAATCATTGTAATTAATCGTTTGTATTGAAAGCAGTTGGAAATGACTCCTTATCAGGATAATAGGAGACGAATCTGCTGTAATCGAGAAGAGCTTGAATTGGAACGAGGGATTTGGTAAGTTAAGACTTTATTATTTCAATACAAACTAGGATTAACCGGATTAAGTGAGATTCGAGAGAGATCCATCTTGCGTATTCTTTGATAGATAATAAAGCGTTATCCTACTATCTTTAATTGAAGTTTTGAACTTATCGACTATTTGATTAGACATTAAGAGGGGTGTAAAGTTGAATAATGAAGGAAGGCCGTCTCAACCTGCCAGAGTGATATTGTCTCGGTCACAAAATCTGTTCTACAGGTAATTAAACATGGTGTAACTAACATCATTCGCACCATATAACATCTATTTAAACAACTCAATCATAAAAGAAATTCCTGCGTCCTTCATTGTATTCCTGCATATGTCAACATAGACGGCAATGAATGTGCAGCCAAGGAAGCACGAAATATGAACCAGAATTCTTCAACCATCACACTTGCTGATGCAAACGCCATGGCTAAGTGCTGACGTTTCAGCCAACCTCTAAAAAAGCCCCAAATGACAAACCTGAACTGCTCCAGATCAATAACCTTCCACAACAGCAAGATTTAGAACAAATCCTTACAAGGGCATGAAAATTCACACTTAAAACACAATAACTTATATCAACTGTGTCAATTGCACAGATATTTCATGGACATCAGATAATGTTCATAACTGTTTAAATATTTTTACAAACCGTTTTAAACTTGGCATTAGCCCTTTTCTATATTTATTTATCCCGGCAGGAATTTCTCTACGGCCCTAAGACACATAATCCGGCAGTTTCTGTCCTTCAGGCCTTCGAGACAATCTAAAATATACTCTGCAATATCCATGGGCACGATAACCAAAACTATAACACAGGAAGAATTTTCAAAATTAAATAAACCTTTGATTACGCAATAAAGAGTCCTACATTTTTAATAATCAGAGGTTTCTATTCTCGCGGTATTTGTGCTTTGTTGGATTGATACCGATTATAAACCATATTCCTAAATTTCAAAGTTTTTCCATTTGTTGAAAAAAAATTGTCTATTTAATATTAGTAAGAATATCTGAATTTTGAAGGGTATTTTAAGAATTAATTTCATGAAATTAATTTAACTCGGCATTTTCATATCGATTAGTAAGATTCTGATGTAAATTAAACAACAAAATTCATTTATAATTTACGTTGAAATCTATATTTTTTAAGAATAACAAGAGAAACTAATTGATTGAGTGTTTATTAGAGTTGCACTTAGAAGCAACACGATAGCTATTGACGACTGATCAAGTAATTCTTAACCTTTTCAGTAAAGTGACTGAGCTCTGGCATCTTCCTGTTCAAATTCCACACATCATCAATGGGAGGATAGATTTAACGTGCATCAAACCCGCTACACGGTGGGACTTCAGTAGCATCTTGACTATAAACCAAGGTTCGATGGAAATAATGCCGACTGCGAGTTGAAGATTATGATCACTAGGCTAATAATATCACTAACGAGAACAAAGTATAAAACATTTTAAATACAGAATTGGAAGCATTTTTAAGTGAACGGAAGACTTGTTGTTTTTCATAATTACATGAAGTGCTGTAACATCTACTTTTTCAAAAATTTAGAATCAATTACTTTTGCATTTAATTGAAGTTGTTTGTCCATTTAAAAAAAGTATCAATCCTCAATATATAATATATTCAATATCTTATTCATATGGATTAACTATAAGCATTATTCACTCATATGCTTATGTTTCTTAAGGTAGACTGTTCACACATTCAAATTTCACGTGGCATTTCCTTCCCGACAACGTGGGACCATTTCTTATTTTAACTTTCTTTCGTGTCAGGAATCTTCTAGAAAATTCTACGTGACAAATCTTTGTTTAAAGGAACACATCTGCTGCCAGAAATTTAGTAAACATGTTTTTGAAGTCAACAGGTTGACAAGCATACGTGAGACAAAAGCAAACATGATATGTTGATTCCTGAAATTCCCAGTAAACAGGTTGTTTGATTAGTTGCTGCAGGCTATGTTTTCGTGTGGAATAAATTACCATTTAATCATATAACTCTGTAGCAAATAACATATTCAAAACTAAAAGTTCGCTGAAATGCGTCAAACCGGAGACTTCATGCTTGCTGTCAACCGGAGAATGAATTCAAATGCGAAAGATAAGGAGGGAAAACGTGAGTGAGTGATTGAGGAGTTTTTACTCACTCAGGCACCAACTTTAGCTGTGCTATTTTGTGTCAATATGAGAAAGGGCACGGAGATAGGAAAGGCAACTTATAAGCAAATGTTCATTAAGGTTGTCGTCTAGTAACTAATCCATATCAAATATACAGGCGAAGGGCACAAAGTCTCGTTAGTTTGTGTTATTTGCCCTCCTGCCACCTCTCCGCTGGATATCAAACTACTTTAAAAACGTGGATTTTAATATTCTGTTCACAAGTAATGTAAGTTTTGGTGTAGAAAAAATGTCAACATAAAAATTAAACTTACGCAGCAGATATATATTCCATGATACTGACAGCTTGATTGGAATTTCTTGTTCAGTTATGTTATAATTAAGTCTCCTGTTACGCAATTAATTCGTATCACGTTGTATCGAAACCATGCTATAAGGAACTCGGAATTAATTCAAATCAGGAAATGCGATCAATGGAAACCGCATTATAAGAAACATTGAAACAAGTAAAATCAGATTAATTTATGCCGCGTTGCGTGGAAACCTCTGCCACGTGATATGGAAACCGCGTTTTAAGAAACTCAAAATTAATACAAATTAAATGAATTCGCACCACGTTATATAGAAACTCAGAAATAAATAAAGTGTACATAAATCAGAACTATTTAAGGACTGTATTCTTAAAGTATCAAGTTGTGATTGATTCGGTTAATTTCTAATATTTTTATAATTATTTTTTATTTCTTATTTATCATTATATAAGTTTAATTTTCTTCTTTTCTTTAAAATCCGAATTGTAGATTCCTTCAAATTTCTCGATTTTGCGACAGACGATATTTTTTTCTGCGTCTTTCAAAGGATTAAAAAAGTTGGATATTTTCTACAACAGAAATATATTTTCTCTTTTAGTGTTTTTTGTTTTTATTTATTTAAGTCATATTGCAAACTTATGGATTATTATTTTGTTCATGTAAATATTACGGTAAATAAAAATGTTTACCAGCATGTTCTCAAATGTTGTACAATCCTAATAACGTAAATTAAACAATTCAAAGGAACTTTATTACTCATGCGCCTGAACACATTTAAAGACAATCTTTGAATGAATTAAAAGAGAGTAAAATTCTTAATTGTTTCTCTGATAACTGGAATTGATAAACAACGGAATACACCATAAATGTAAACAACAAAAATTTTACACGTCAGGTAAATGCTGCCAAACATAAATTTTTCAAGCCATTTGAGTTGTTGAGAGGTTCTTGTACGAAAAACGCATAAAAAGGGAGATGTCACCATTTTCACTCCACGTCTCATACGGAAATCGCGTTATAAAAACACCACTTTGTGGAAACTTGATTGTATTTTATTTGTAAATAAACAAAGTGCGCGTTATTTTGTCTGCGCGTGTCCGAGGATTGGGTGCGGCCCGTGCCTACCCTATGAATCTACCACTGCTCCCGTCTTCCAACCATTTTGAAATCGAACATAAAGTTAATGTGTGAAATTTCTCTTATCTACTCATATCTGTACAAATATATTTATTTATATGAAATGTAGAGCATTTGAAAGAGCAAAAATTAATCAAGACTTAAGCAGAATAATATGCTTTATCCAATTTTTTAAAATATTTTTAATCATAATTAAAGGCCTCAAATCTCATGAACGAGTCTTCCAAATGAACATGCGCTATTGATATGATTTCAAAAATTTGCGCTCTGGAATATGATCTCTTCACCTCAATCGAACAAATACACTCGCCATGGTTTGAAGAAAAAAGTAGAAATTCTATTGGATTTTCTGTCGAATGGCTGGTCAACTAATACCGTACCGAATAAATAAAGAAAGTCATTTTGCGGTTATATCATTTGTTGTTTTCAAACGATACATTTCATTGCATTCAAATAAATGCATTTATCCAGATTTCCGGTGGAAAGTAGAAACTGCATAGAATTAACGGTTATGTTCGCGAATTCGAAAAGACTGGAAGACGAAAGCCTTTACGGTTCAATAAAGTTAGGAAATCACTTTGCTATTATATCATTTGACTTATTGAAACCAAATAATATTTAAGGATATTTTTACGGGCCGCAAGAAATTAAAATTTACATTTTTTACCACTTTTATGCATAATACTAGAAATGTAAATGTATAAACAATTTTAATGCCCATTTTACCAAACTATAATTTAGTAAACCCTTTAAAAGATAACTGTTACGAGTCATTCGAGAATCATAACGGATTTTTTTTTTGTTCCGACAGGTTTTCATTTAGAGTGATAAAGCAAAAACAAGTCCTATCTCAAAGAAGATAGAATAATAATTTAGCTACTGGACAGAAAATGGTAAGTTATGTGATCTGCAACTGAGTTATTTGCAAAATTAGATTGCAGCATCAAGGACCCGCCGTGTAGCCGAGGCTGAGGCACGTTAAATTTGTCGGGGCCCAAAGTCCTCCCGTTGGCGTGGAAGTTAGGAGAGGGGGGTGCCAACTTAGGTGTCATCTCGTCACTTGACCGAAGATCAAAATTACGAGGTCCGTCGTCAATAGCCCTCGTGTTGCTTCTAGTGCGACGTTAGTAAAAACTCTAAGAATAGAAGGTGCTTGAGTATAACATCACGTGGTTTGATTTTTATTTCAACTAGAATGGGGAAGAAATAGCATATTACTATTATAAAGGGAGTCTTGAATGTACATTAAACAATTTTCATTGATATTGTTCTAATAGTTAATAATTCGATATAAAAACCAACGTTTTTAAAAACAACGTTTTTATATGGTGGCAAAGTTTATTAGAGAAAATTATTGAAATATTAGTTAAAACTGTTAGTTATTTTTATCTTTAAAATTTACTTAAAAAGAGACATTTGTAAGCGTATTAAAAAATTCATAGTATAAAATCAAAACATGCATTTGAAAGTTTGTAAGTCATTCTATTAAAAAAAGAATGGGAACCAGAATTCAGAAAAAATTATTGTGATAAGACATGGCGCCTAATATTGGAAACTTTCTTTCTTGCGAATGATTACTGACTAAAAGTCAGCAACCCTTACTATCTCGGAGATTGTAAAGGGGAGATAGTATCTCCCCTTTGTGAGTACAAAAGGTTTACGATAACCTCATGCGGTGTGGGGAGTGCCCGGTGCTCCCAGAGGGGGAAAGAAATTTTTCCCTCAATCCTAAAAGCGCCTAGAGGAAAGAATATTTTGACTTATTAAAATTATTGAAATATTAGTTAAAACTTGTCGCAAACGTATAAATATTGCATTGTTAGGCGAGTACGAACGATTCTCAAAATTTCAAAGCTCTAGCTTGATGGGAAGTTGGTTAAATTAACGATCGAAAATTTGATGACACACACACACACACACACTCTCTCTCACACACACACCAAGTGAAATTCAGAAAAACGTTGTAAAAACTAAACTAAGCAGCATCGCCTTGTAAGTTAAACCTGCCCTGTTGTTGTCGCCCTGTAAGTTCAACCTGCGTAACAGCTATAAAGGGGGGCTGATGACTCTTCTACTTTGAGATTAGTGATAATACCTCTCCTCTGAATTACATCCAGAACCATATTTTAAATTAGAAAATGCAGTTCACTTATGCTCCTTGTCTATTTTTGTAAACGGTAAATGAACTGGAGCTCTGCTTACAAAATGTATAGCTAATAATAAAGGCGAACCGCTCATTATTATAGTTTCTTTAACTCAAAATTAATAAATGTCCCTTAAGAAATTTTCTGCCCTTCTCTTATTTTAGTACTTAAATGAAGCAGTTGACACTTGCATGTCTGTAGAGAAAGGTTAAAAACAAACAGCTAGATCATAGCGCCGTATTCAGTATCTTTAGCAGTTTAATTTAGCGGCAATTAACTTTTTAATATTTATATGAGCTGCAGAAATAAAAAAAAAAAATTACCGAATGTCACTTTTTAACTTTCTAGGAATATAATTTACAAGTAGAGCTAAAAATTAATAAAATAAGAGAATTTTGTTGAAATGAAAATAAAAAAGGCAAGTAAAGTTGTATTTACCTTCTTTATTTTATATAGTAAAATTAATAAGCTTGTTTCTTATTCGTTAATTTATCCGTACGCTCTTACTGCTGCTTGTTCGTATTTCGTTTTAAAAAGGTTCTTAATATTTCATTCATTTTTTATTGAATTAATCTCATTCAATACTTGAACATAAGGCATGTTTTTGGAGTAAAGCTATGATTTCCCAAGAAAGTGGAGCCATTATCTGATAGCCACAATATTGCGGTGTATGACGTCATTAAAACGTTATCTATGTAAACCAGGTTATGATTTCCTAAGGAGCATTGAATGCGAGTGGAACCTAAATAAACGGATATGATTTCCTAGGAAAGATTTAACCACGAAGATTAATGTCACCCACCGCCATATTGCGGATGCTAGATAATGGCTCCGCTTTCTTAGGAAATCATAGCTTTAGACCCTGTGATTCCAGTGTTGTATTTCTATACACTGACTGCTTCATCGCTAATGGAATGTTCAATCTTTAACTAAATCGTCAAACGAACAGAAAAACAGGCTATGCAGGAAATAAAATTCCTTATTGGGGTCTCTGAAAATTTAAAATTCAACATCTAAATTATTATGTCTGTGGAAGGTCCCTACCCGCTTTCGAGCTTAAAAATTAATATATAAATTCTTACTTATCTATCCCTGCTTACCAGGATCCAAGTTAGTACCAAACTTCTCAAGTAGATCTTACTAATTGTCTGTTTACAGGATTACTTCACACTAGCATTGAACTATCAATCTCTTTTCTTCAGCGTTTCTGTCAGCGCAAGCGTACTTGAGCCTTCTATTATCTACCCTCTAATGTCTCTCTTATTAAACTCTTAACAGTTTATAAATGATGTATCATCAATTTTATGTCCTACACTTCATAAATTCTATTCTAATTTACATGAGTCACGGTTCATTGATAAGAAGAGTATCATATGAAATAAATAACCAATAGCATCATAAGTAAATCCCTAAGAGTTTGCGGAAGGCAAATTCGCGAGAGAACACCGTTGCAACTCTGGTGAAATTGTATATGAAACAAAATTTAATATCACAACTCAAAGGCAACAGTGCGATTAACCCCGAAATTCCATCACTTCTCCCTTTGAAAGAATTTGATTTTTCCTCCTCAAAACGAGCCTTCGTCTATATTTTTTGTTTAAGGGGACCGGGGAAGCCCTATCTCTTCCATGTTAAATTCACCAATTTTATGTATCTTTTTCTCAGAATTGGAGCAAGATAGGATCATAAAATTTTATGGAAGTTAGAATAACATGTTTTACATACTTTAACTTGCTATTTTTTAACAAATAAAATAAGAAAATTATTATTAATTAGTTTTTCCTAATCACTCTTAAATTATTATTTTTGGCACAATTTCACTGTATAAAATATAATTCCCCCCCCCCAAAAAAAGTCTTTAAACTCCCGTGTTCAAGTATGTTAGTTAACATTATATAGATGCCATTTAAAAATGAATTCTCAAGTTTCATAGATATTGAGAAAAAAGAACATGAACTTGAAAAATCCATGTTTTGAAAAAATTGCATTTAAAGATTTCATTGGTACTTTTATTATTGATTAAGTTAAATTTAATAAAATCCTGATTTGTATGAAGTATTTTCACCTCTTTCTATCTCAATAGAATTTGCAATATTCCTTTTTTATTTTTATGGCATTTCTTTTAATATTTGGATAGTTTCCGTTCTCTGTCGATAATGCGTTGTTTGTCTAATTCTTCCATACACACATTGATGACCTGGATGATTTTCAGTCCCCCCTAAAGTATGGCATTTCGCTATGTTTCTTACATTAAAACAAGAAACAGCGTCAAAAACGCCAATTTTTAAAGTTTAGGGGGTCACAAATACACTTTTTGGTACACGAGTTCAAATGACACTGTTCACAGATTTATAAGGATTTTGTATTTTCCCATAAAATCATTTTCTTTAAAGCTCTGTATTTGCCAAATCTCTAAATACACGCTTAATGACTTCCATTATTGGTAGAGAAACATACGTGTGGTTTGTGCTGTTATACGCTACGTCTTTTGCTTGGACACGATGAAAATCACATCAGCCTTCAGATCCAATTGGATAGAGTTACTATTCCTTACTCGATATTTTATCATTACTCATTAACAAATGAAAATATTCAGCCATTGTTGGATCTCTTAAAAAATGCAGCTAGCTTCATTTTTTAAGGGATCCCTCATTTTTTTAAGGGATAAAATGACTTGCTTCATTTTTTTTCCATGCTCCAAATATTTTTAAAATTCTTTTTCGTGACCCATTAAAAATTCGTTGGCTATTTTGAGATTTCTAAATAAAATAAAATATCAGTATAGTAAAATATCAGTAAATAAAATATAAATCTCATGTATTTTAATGATATCAAGCTCAAGCTGTACTTTATTGAGTTATGATATCAGGCTTTTCAGGACATCGTTCAAAAAATAATTATAAAAAGCAAATTTCAATAAAATCAAATTGGTAAGGAGATGTATGGAGCTGTTTCTTGCTAACTAAAAATTTCGAGTTTGGAGGAAAAGGCTGTAACTTATATATAATAATCAGAACCGGTGTGATTTTCAATGTGTTTTTAAATTTATTTTTTAAAATTATGTTTATTTTTTTAATGTCGCACTGAGAAGTAACACGAGGGCTATTGGTAAAGAATCTCATAATTTTGAATGTCGGTCAAGAAATAAGGATGACAACCGTGATGCACCTCCCTCTCCAAACTTCCACACCTTACCCTAGGAGGGTTTGGAGCATTGAGTAATTAAACGTGCATTAATACTGCTACGCGGCAGGTCTTTAGAGGCATCAGGACTCGAACCCACGACTCTACGAAAACAACAACGGCCTCTAGACCACGATCATAACCACTAGAGTGCCACGGCCACATATTTATTTTCTAGAAAAACCAGTATTGAATATCCGGCTTCACACTTGTAAGCAGTGACAAAAGGCATAAAAGACTTCACAGCTTTTTTTCAACAGCTGCTAAATCCTGGTACTCTTGACAACACAGTAATTAAAAATTTATCAGTGGCATTCTCTCGTGTATGTGTCACACGACATTTCAATTGCAGGTTCAACATCTGAATCCAACAATTATATCTTGGATTCTACGTTAAATATAAATGGATTCTTTATCCATTCTTTGTTGCTGTTGAACAAGAAAATCATTCCTATTGATTAGTCTACAGCTCATGTAGCTGAAATCTCAGCAGGCAAAGAACTCACATGATACTCATTGCGCAATATGTTAGCTTTATAAAAGCTTTGTAATTACCAGCTTCCTTACGGAATGACTACTAACTTAATTTTATTGTAGGGGCTACAAGCAGCAACATTGTTTCTTTGTAAGGTCAGATTTGAATTACTCAAAAAATCAAAACTGTCGCAAAGATCAATGCTGCACGATTTCCACGTGTGAGTTATGGTACGAGAATGGTTCAAAGCGTAATTGTATTTGAAGAAGGAGGCTCTCATTAGAGTAATCTGTTGTTACCACTGGGTGTACCATCAGCTGAATGGCGCCGAAACAAATTTGGCATTGGTTTGCAGATTAGTTTTGATATGGTAGTCATTTGTTGCCAAATCAAAATTTGATGCAGCTCCATCGAGTTGTCGACGTCATTTTGAAGAACCTTGAAGGGGGGGGGGAACTTCGGAAGAACTAGATCTTTCAGCAGCAGGTCTCCCTATATAAACAGGTCCGAATGAAGCGAGGTAGGTTCCAATCAGAAGACAAAGCTCTTTTGAAGCATGTCTGAAATAAGCTGGTCATTTAAGTGGGTCCACATTGCTAAAAGAACGGTAAATGATTGAGAACTGGATGGGATCATTTGAAAAGTATATACTTGGTTCTCTTGAACTATTCACGTCTGTTTCGTATTTGATTTCTGCATCCAAATGGAATCAAAACAGAAAGACAGAATGTCCGTCCAAATTTTAACAGAACAGACTATTAAATTGGTTAAACATAACTATTCAATTCTATTTATTATTTTCAATCCAATATATATTGTTATAATTTATGAACTAATTTTAGGATTTAATTCGCAAAAGAAGAAAAAGCAATTATATTAAGTGCATAATAATGCTTGAAAATTTATTTATGCGTTTATCATTCTCCCCCAAAAATATTTTTACCCACAAATATGTAGTTTAGAGCTTATATGCAAGACTAATTATTCGAAGATTTTTTTTCTACGTGAGGTTTATGTAAATTGATGCAATATTTGGCATTACAACCAATTTAAGTTTGATCAAATTTAAAAATAATTTATGAAGAATTATTTTTTATTGAAAATTTCTCTTTATATATATATTTAATTTGCATTATTGTTGAAAAGCGAACAAGAATATAATATGAATTTAAATATTTAATACGAGTACATTTCATGTAGAACTTTATTTGTTTGTGTGTGTGTGTATTTCTTTTACTAAAGATATATAATAAACAAGTTTTTGCACGTAGTATTTTAATGTTTGCAGATACTGCAAACTAAAATAAGACATATTTATATATTATTTTGTATTTTAGCTGTTGTATAATATCTAATGCATTGCATACTAAAACATGGGAAACAGACCTTTTTAATAATTTTTAAAAATATTTAATGCTTTTACCTGAAATTCACAATA
Organism: Nephila pilipes; assembly: GCA_019974015.1. NCBI lineage: Eukaryota > Metazoa > Arthropoda > Arachnida > Araneae > Nephilidae > Nephila > Nephila pilipes. Next base: position 20,210 of record BMAW01008455.1, on the reverse strand, counting down.
CACTTTATACGGTAAAAACGATTTAAATTTTTTTAAACCAGCATTTGCTTCAATGAATGTATTTTTATTATATAAATATATAAAAAATACTCGTATTGCGAAATCATTAAACATACTTTATTTTAACTATCGCTTGGTAAAATTAGAGAATGGTGTTCTGCTTTGTATTAATTTAATACAAAAGGTGATTTTTTTGTTCTAGAATTCAACCGATTCATTAAATATTCAAAGTTATCATGTGTAGTAAATGTACAATAATAAATTCATCCTAATTCCTCTTTGAGATTTTGGTTCAATGAATCTATAAAAAACATATGAATCACTCACAAAGAACAAGTTAAAGAACATGTATTTAAAAATAAACAAGAACATATAATAACAGTTCATCCAAAAAAACTGAAATTCCCGTCCCTAATCGCGATCCGTCATTTCTGAAATCTTCATTTGCGCTATGTATAATTTTTATTTTCTGAGTATGATAACGTTTGTTTGAAATTGTACTGGAACCATTTTACAGAAATAAGTTTGCCTTTAAAAATTCAACCGCATGAACGGAAATACATTTAAGTGTTTTTTTTTTCAGTCATAGAAATGGGAAAGGGTTATAATTAAAATTTTGTATAATATGGGAAGGAAACGCAAGTTTTCCATTTCGTTTGTTTGATGATCGATTTTTTTTTGTAGATTTATTGCAGAAATTGGAATTTTTAAGGAAAATGAGAAGTAATTTCTTTTCAATTCTAAGAATTAAATTATTAATTCCAAATCTAAGTAAAGATAATTTTTTTTCATTGAAAACAATTATTTTTCTAATGTTTCTCACTCCTCAGGATCCAAACATTGTTAGATGGTATACTTACCTTCCGAAAATCCAGCAACATTAATGAGTGTTCGTACAAATCAGATTTGTCCAGTTTCATTAGAGCCAAAATATCGTCCTGGAAGGCCTGATTTGATGAACATTTTGGATTGCTTGAGTAAAATTTACTTTCAGAAAGGAACATGTGGCTGCTCTCTTCAAACCATTTGCAATATTTTCACCATGACATGAGATGGCACGGTAGAACAACTTATTTCGGCATCCGCACCTGTGGTATTGGTATTTATACCTGCGCACTTATCAGAAGATCACAGAAGAATAGGAAATGGAGCTTTTGCTTTGCGATCCGATTAGTATCCTCCACCAACTATCCAATTTGAATTACCTCCCCCCCTGGGCCTTTCCAGATTTCTTTCCCTCCATCGGGACCTGCTGAGTACATCGTGGATGAGTAGAAAACATATCGAACTGGAGTAGATTTGTCGTTCTCGCAGTGTAACTAACCCAAATTCTCTGTGGTCGTTTTCTGGATACTCGAACCTTGTGTTGCACTAATGTCTACCAAAATACTCGGCAGTTGTTCTTTGTCACTTAAGTTCATTACTAGCTTAATAACTTTCTAATATCTTTCTTTCTAACTTCTTTCTTATTTGAAGTGTATATCTTCAGTTATCCATTAGCTATTATTTTTGGAAATATTTGAACTAATTTCATATCTGATTTTGTTCTATTTGAACGAGTGGTATTCCTTTGCAAAATACTATTGTGAATGATTAATAATTGTTGATTTTTTTAAAATATTAAATTGTCTTGAATCATTCGCAATTACTGATTTGAGTCATTTGAAGTGTCGTATACGCTTGCGCATCTCATTACCCCGTCATATCATCGATTTTATATGGCCATTCAACAACCTGTTAAGAGCATCCTGCCTGTATCTGTTTCCATGGAAATCTAATTAGGCATATTGTATTTCTCCATGTGCCTATCATGCAAAGAGAGAGAACATCATAATTTATTATTTTACGCCTTGACTTCAGCTGCAGCGACGAAGATCTAATTTAATTCATGGACTGCCTCATTAAAAACAGGCCAACGTGAGACAGGATCCAGGCGCAAATATCAGAGCTGGAGTACAAATGCTTTAGTTTGTTGGTAATATTGATGCTGGTTTTATAAGAAATGCCTATTCAGTTCTCAAGGTTATCAATGAGGATCCATACAGCATATTTAGAAATAAGAGAAATGATCCTTTACTAGCTCTTCTATTGCAAATAAGAGTAATTCTGAACGAAAAATGGAGCAGAAATTTGGATTTCGGGTAGTTTGTTTCATTCATTGATCGGTTTTTGTGGGATATGGATCAACGAAGCCTATTATCCCTTTTAAAAGATGTTTTTCATTCAATAGATATCAAAGTACAGTGGATAAAAAAAAGAATTGGCAATTGCCTATAAATGATCATATTTGCTAACAAAATATGTTTACAAATTTTATTTTAACAGAGCGATTACAGAAGGAGAAAAGACAAACAAATATAACGAAATTTTCATTTAAATATTTTTTTAGATAAAATCTACAAGAAAATCCAAAATTAACATGACAAAAAGAGTATTGGCAAAATTATGAAATTGACAAATTTATGAGCGAAAACAAAATCAGTACATGTTTAGTACTTTGTATGCATACCTTTTGCTTCTATAACAGCTTGTAATCTATTTCTCATAGAGGAAACTAAGGTCTTTGTTTACTATTGGGAATTTTGTGCCACTCTTGCAAGAGTAAACGTTTCAGGTCGTCTTTACTTGAAATTTTATGTTTCCTGATTTCTAGATCCAGCAGGTGCCATAAATTTTCGATTGGACTGATGTCAGGCGATTGAGGTGGGTTTTTTAACTGGCGAGGAGCATTGTAGAGTAGCCATTCACGGGTGAGATTGGCTGTATGCTTGGGGTCATTGACTTGTTGAAAAACGAATGATGTTCCCAAGCCAAGATTTTGAGCACTGATTTTTAAGTTATGGCGCAAAATGTCAATGTATGTACGGGCTGTCATAATACCATCAATAAAATACAGGTTGCCAACTCCATTGGCTGCCATACAGCCCCAAACTAAGACGCTGCCTCCACCATGTTTTACAGTAGCAGTTAAATGCTGCTCTTCCAATTTAGTATTTGGCCTCCTTCACACATATCGTCGTCCATCACTGCCGAAAATATTAAACTTTGATTCGTCGGAAAAAAATAACTGTGTTCCAAAACTCTTCAGATAAATCAACGTGAGATTTTGCGAAATCTAACCTCTTTTTCCTGTTTATTTCCGAGATGAATGGTTTCTTTCTATCTGCCCTTCCATAATAACTTTTCTCGTGAAAAACATTCCGTACAGTCTGTACGCTGAAAGTCTTTTGCGAAGTGAAAGCAACATTTCTAGCTATCTGGGGTGCACTTATTTTAGGGTTTTTCTTAACCTTGTTAATAATGACACGTTTTTCTCTTGTAGAAAATATTCGAGGTCGCCCTCTTCTAGTCTTATTTTCCGTTGATCCTGTTTCCTTGAACTTTTTTACAACACTTATGACAGTAAATAAACTTATATTCAGCTGCACTTCTATAGCACGATAAGTTAAACCTTCATTTCTGAGCCTAATAATCGTTTTTTTAACACTAACGTCCAACTCCTTCGATTTCGAAGTCATTTTACTGCAGTAATCGCAAAATAATGCATCGACACTGTTGGAGTAGCTCTGCAGACTTTATACCGGTAGAGTTTCTTATCAGTCGAAACACATGACCTCAATGTAACAAAATTTGCATAGTAGTTGAAACTTTGCTAATACTTTTTTGACATGCAAATTTACGATTTTGATTGAAAAAATCGTAGAAAATGCAAATTAAAATAAAAGTTTTACTATTTTTATATATTTAAGATCTCTTGTATTTAATTACGACAGCTAAAATTGCATAACATTTTATTTATTTGTTAATATGAATAATTTAAGGCAATTACCAATACTCTTTTTACCCACTGTATTTCATTTTCTGCAGGAATGTTCTGAATATTTGTTTACTAGCTACTGTTTTTTCCAAAAGTTCTTTGAAAATAATATTGCACTGGGGGTCTATATCTTTGAGAATATTCCAGAGAGGATTCTTATGGGAGGTATATTTATTACAAGTCAAAAAAATATGTTCCAAATAATTGTTAAGGTTACAGGTATACTATACATACATTTCATTATCCTGTAGAGAGAATTTGTGTAAAATCTAAGGATTTATGATCATTTTGCAGATGATTCGAGTGCTAAGAATTTCCTCTCTTCTGCTCTTTGTCTAACTGGATATTTTATCTATGGTTAGAATGTTCCATAAGTCTTGAAGTATTTATTTCAATAAAATTTTTCGTTGGTTCTTTTCATTTTGTTTCAACAAATTTTGCTAATGATATATCCCGTTGTAATCCAGTCAATGCATACACTGGGCTCCATCACCGAATTTGCAAGTCAGTCCGCCTGAGGATTCCGAAAAATTTCTGAGTATTCCGTAATCCAAAGTAGTATCATTTGAGTGTGAAAATGTGACAGAATATAATATTATTATTTTAATGCAGATTGCACAGAGTAATTATCTGACATTATTAATATTATTTTTCATTTAATTTCATAAGATTATCGAAAGCTTGGCATATGGCTAGTGCTTTTACTGAAAAAATAGAGTTAATAGGATTTATGCTATAAGCAAACGAAGAATTTTTCTTTTTGCCTGTTATAAATGTTATGCTATGATTTTTTGAAGTATCCGTATCCATTATGAAATAATCCTAGTACTTATTGTTTACTACTTCATCATAATCCTCTTATAACAGGAATAGGTAAATTTTTATCCTGAAATCCAAATTTCTCGGTGTAAATTTCACATCGAAACTCTGTGAAGTAGAGTAATCTAGGAATAGACACTATTTATTTCACATTAATATTCCACAAATGAAAAATATTCAAGATAATGCTTTTGAAACCTTCCAGAATTTTTACATCTATAGTACTAGATCTATTGAGATGCAGAGGGGAATAGTTACTGTTTGAAATTTGAGATATAAAAAAATTATTCGCCAGCCTTCTTATTTTCTCCGAAAGTATTTCCTATCCAGGTATTTGTATAAGTACAATATTTGGTGTCTATTGTGGTAGATGCAATGCGATTCTGAGAGCTTTAGTTTGTATGTTAATGAAAGGTTTAAGCTGATTATTGGACCATTTGTTTATGATATGACAGGTAAAATAAAAGGTATTTTAAATGCTATTGTTTGTTAATTTGATCAAGTCTTCTGCTCATGGATCATAGTGCTTATATGCCATACTTTTAAGGCAATTAATTTCTTTTCAAAGCTTCATTTTTCATTTGATTCATTATAGCTATGTTTTAATTCTGTTTGTAAAAATACATTCCCAAATATTTAATACAAGTTTGCCATGGGAGTGGGAATCCAACCAACTTAATGTTAAGAAGTGCTTGTATTCTTTTGTTTGATAATTCCGCTATTGTACTTTTATCAGGACTTAAGGATAGTTTCCAATAGTAGCACCATTGCGTTATTTTTTCTAAAGAAGTATGCAATTTTCTACCGACAATATTCAGTGACTGATGAGAACAATAAATGAAGATATCGTCTGCATATATTGAGCATTCTAATTCTGTTTCCAATGCTTCGAAAAGATTGCGCGTATAAATTGTAAATAATTATGGGGGTATTGGGAGAATAACTGCATTCCTCTATGACTGAGGTACTATTGAAATCTCAAATAAATGCTGAAAATAGTTCAGAACTACAATACGTTGGCTATTATTCAAGTTTCTTAAAAAAGCTGCAATAATCTGATCTGCTCCTGGGGTTGTATTTCTTAGCAGATTTTATAGCTCTATTTAATTCAGGAATATGGAACGGCTTATTGAGGAATTTGTTTTCTATATTGAGAAATCTAAGGGAAACGGCTCGTGAGAATCATTAATGGATGCGAAATAGTTCGCTATATATTATTGGATGCGAAATAATGATGAGCTTGTTTTTGAGGTTAAGTTATATATTTGATATTATACTGAAGAAAATTTAACGTTGATGCTGCATTCTTGTTAGTTGAAAGTTTTTAAGAATATTGTACAAAATTATAGGATTAGGTACTTCATTGCATAATTATTGGATTAGTATTTTATTTTCTCTTATTTAATATAAAATCTCAGTTTATTCGAATACTGTTTATATTTAATCCACAGTTGAGGTGAAATTTCGTGTATAGCCTTTTTACGGAAATTTTATTTTGAGAATGTATAGGTTTTTGCAGGTGCTGTTCCCCCATAATGGGAATGATTTATTGAATAATCATACTTCTCTAGCGTTGGATCAGATTATTTCTGAAATAGTGTCATTGAGGTTATTTATTTTATTTTTTATATTTTCTAATGAAAATTGAACTTGTTTTATCATTAAGTGCCAGTCCATTTTCTTAAACATTCGCCTATCATGACGATAGTTCTGTTATTATGAGGTAGTGATTACTGTCATAAGAGCACTCCAATACATAAGTATTAGGGCTTCCAAATACTTTTGTTAATCAGAGTGTGAGATCGATTAGTGTGGCTGCACCTTTTTTCTCAATGAATAGGATTAGTTGTGTTAAGGATAATAAAATTGTAGTCTATTAACCATTTCACATAATCGTTACTAAATTGAGAAATTTGATTCCCCACAGCAGGTAATGTAGTTTAAGATATCAAAAAATGAAGATCATATCTGTTAAGGATTCTAAATAGGAATTTAAGAATAAAATATTTAATCCCGTGGAGTATATAAATTTATGATATAAAAGGAGAAATTATTAATATGTACTTGGAGTAAAAATGTTGGCTGGTACTGCTATTATCAGTTCTCCTCTTGGATGGTCTTGTCTGAAAATTATTTTTCCTGGAAGGTGTAATATATCGCCAGGTTTTAAAAAGTTACCTGAAAAATCCAAATGTCTATTTGGGTAAAGGGAGAGATATGGAACCACATTGATTTATTTTTTACGCTTCTGCAGTTTCGTTTAGGAAAAAACATAAGAGTTTGAAAAAAAAAAAGGTTGGAATTCTGTCCTCAGTTTCTCAAAATTCTGTCCTCCCCTGGAGATATAAGAAGAAAATAATTTCCATGCAAAAATTGTCCACATATAATATGAATTATGAAAAACGTTTATATAAACAGATCATACACTTTCAATCTCATTAAAAGCAACGTTTAGATTACTAGATGCACTAGGTGTGGGGACACAAAAGACCTGAAGCATTTAACTGGTTGTCTTTTCCGACAAAGAGATGTCGATTGTTTTCCCGTTTCAAAACTGTTGTACAAATATAGTCTCCATCATTTTCTGTATATTTCCTATAATTGCTATTGTGTGTTTTTCTAATTAATCTAGTTTGCTCATTGCATTGCTCAGTGTTAATTAACAATTAACGCATCTTATAGGTTTTTGGCAGAATCGTGATAAATGGTAAAAACTGAAGCATCCATTACATAGTCGGTATTTGTCTATAAAAATGTGGATGCAGTGATTAATAAACTAAAGCTTAATAGTTACTGGTATATTGGTGCCAAGAATAGTGATTAATACCTGGGAACTCCCTTATTGCTTTCGGTTTTCACAAAGTATCGCATTTCCACTATTTCATTATTAATTGTATTCAGCGGTTCTGTACACAAATTGGTTCGGATTTCATTTTTAAACTATATAATTTTTAATATATATATATATATTTAGAATTATAGATACATTTTTAAGTGATTACAAAATAAAAGCCAATAGTAATGTATTTATTAATGCTAATAAAAATGGGAGTAAAAGCAAAAAAAAAAGGGGGGGGGGAGAAAGAAAAAACATGGAGGTAAAGCACCTAAGGAAAGGCATTGCAATCTTTAAGTGTTATAGAAGCATTAAAATGTGTTTGTTGTGCTGGAAAGTGTTAAGAACCTGCTCGTGTTGCTTCTCAGTGCTGGATTAATAAAACAATTAATGAATCTCCTTCCCAATTGAATCTTATACATAATAGTTCCTAATCCGAAGGATACGAAGCCACACTATGATGAAAAACGAGTTATTTTATTCAGATTTATGAATAGTCAATAGTTAATTCAGAACTTTATCAAATCTATGAATACAGCCTACACGCTTCAGAATCTAACACTTAGTATAATAACTTATTACTTATCTGATCGGAATCAATCGGGTTCGAGTTTTTATTGGATTTGGAGACAAGGAACTCATTCACTGACCCTGTACCGTTCCTTCCCGGTTGTGATCTAATCAGTCCTTACACTTGTAAATACATTTATCATCTCTTCGTTTACAGTGTACATTCTTTTTCTCTACTACTAACTGAAATATGAAACTCAGTACTAAATTTTTCGCTGCTTATAAATGTAATTTATCCAATCCCTTCACTACACTTCACTAATTCTAATCTAATTTACATAAGTCACATTTTATTTAATGGAAAATATTTTCAACCTAATTCATTTAAAGGTCCATAATTGTTTGTAGAAGGGAAACGTGATATACATTACCCACGCTAAAAGTTACCTTCGTCATTTTGCGTAGAGTTTCACCGATCATGAAACCTGGATTCATCATTATACACCAGAAACCAAGCGATAATTTAAACAAAGAAATGCCTCCAGCAAATCTGTTCCAAAGGAGGCGAAGAAATCTGGATAAGTGATGGCAATATTTTTTTTAATGAACTCAAAAGGAACTAAAAAACTTTGAGATTTCTTGAGAACTGACTAACGATCAATGAACAATACAACAGGCAGTTACCTCATTTCCTATTCCTAATAACTCATTTCCCATTCCTAACTCGGGTATTTTTTGTCCCATCCTCGTAAAGAAGCTTCTAGATTTAAAAGCATATTTGGTGAATAAGAGAAAATGCATATTTTTCTTACTCAGACATGGACGCTTATTACAATGCTGTCTACTTCGCGCATGTGTAGCAGCTCTCTAGTCGCAACAAAAATACACGATGCTAGCATATCCTTTTTACAGCATATTTAAAGTATTCAATTCCCTAAACTTCGAAAATATGTTATTCATTATCATTCATTTCTACTTATCGCATGAACGTTCAAGACTAAAACTTACTGAATAATATTGCATAATTTATTGTTGTTTTTTCAGCACAGTACACACACTTCTCCATTTCACGTGGCAGTAGCACTAGGTGCCTTGCGGCTGTTTTTCTTTTTCTCTTTTTTTATTTTTTGCGTGAGAAGCCTGAAGAAACTACATAAACGACATTTTTTATATTTAAAATGACTCATCGGCAGCTGAAAGATTCTTCACACGCATGGAGAAAACATTAACAGTAAAACAAATAATGCTATTCAGAATAAAAAGTGAAATCTGATTGGTTTCTCAGATTCCCTTCCAAAAACGGCTTAGTAATCATGAACCAATCAGTTGTAGCAGGAATACTTTAAATGTTGAATCTGTCTATAAAAGCGCCACGTTCCCATTTTTTTTTTATACGGGGATGCTCCCATTTTTTTTTCTCACGAATCGTGTTACAGTGAATTCGGGCTACATAAGCATCGTGTTATACCAATTTTACCTGTATGTGTTGTATAAATATGTATATAAGTCCGATCAGAAATTCTAAGACCATTTTAATTTTGAAAATTATGAAATAAATGTAAAGATTCCAAATATAACTAAAACAAATGAAATATAATATTACATCATTTATATTTATTATAATTAGGTTTCAATAATTATGAATGATGTTATAAATTATTAAGTTAAAATCAATGTTAACAAATTATAAGGCGAGTCGTCTGAAAACAGTACGAAAATTAATATGATCCTTGTCATTCATTTTTCCTGACAACTTGAAACACTCTTTTTTTCATTGAAATGAATCGGTGGTTAAATTCAATTTTAGAAATATTGTTCCATTCTTTTACTTATGGTTACTTCCTCTTTATGGGATGATGCATTTTGTTTAATATTAGCTTAAATTTTGCGACATAATATACTCTAAACGTTTTTACGAATTTCATTTCTGAATTTCGATTTGGCCATAGCAAGAAACACTGCGAAAAACGGATATTCAAAATCGAGGAGTACAAAGTACTCACTTTTGAAAACTTCACATACTCAAAATGGCTCCGATCCCAACGTATTCAAATTTAAGACTCGAACGTACTAATTTTTAGTAATAGATAAATACTCAAAATGGAAACTTCACGTACTCATTTTAAGAAACACTTAAATACTCGGAATGTAAGATATCTCTGTATTAAATATGAGTGTGGAATAATGAAATGTATGGAAAAATGAGTGTCATGTATTTATTTGTGAATCTGTTACTGCATCAAATATGAGTATCAAACAATCCAGTGAGTATGTTTTGAATTAATCTCCCATACTGTTGTTGTATCGAGTATGAATTTTAAACAGAAAAATATATATCAACTTATATTTTAAGGGAATTAAATAAGCGCTCTTTTATTTGCAAGTATCATTTTCTTCATCTTGTATATTATTTAACATACACTTTAAGAAGTTTTTGTTTCAAAACTTCGAATCAAAATTCTTGCATTTACCGTATGTAACAAAACTTACTTTTAGAAACAAAAATGCAAATGCAATGTGATCATAAACTGTACTTTGAACTTACACCTCAAATTTAAATCAATTCGAGTTGTTTAATAAATTTTTAATTAACAAAAATAGATTCGATTCAAGAGTTAAATTCTTTTCAAAACAAATGTGTAAGAAATTTGAGCTAGTAGTTCGAGAAGCAATTCAGTTCATTAAAAATATTTATGTTTTTAGAAGCAATATATAGTTTTGTTAAAATGTATAGATTGTTTCCTATACATGCAAAAATTGAGTTTTATTTAAAGTTCAGTCATTTAAAAAATGTTATTGCAAATATCTTGGAAACATTATAATGAATATTAGATTTTTCATATTAAAAAACTTAGTATACAGAATTTTTTCCCATCTAATATATATATATATATATATATATATATATATATATATATATATATATATATATATCCTTTTGAATTAACATCATAACAAAGCTAATACCTAAAATTAATGATTCCTATAAGCTGAAAAAATAAAACCAAATCCTATTTTTGAAAAATTTATTCTGAACATCATACACATACATATCAGGCATTTAAAAATAAAACATTCACAATTTTGAAACAATAATATTAAAAAAAAAAAAAAAGTATAATTTTTTTTATCTCCTAAGCATGTCGTTTTAAAAATCACTTATAAACACTGCTATCTAATCCATACTACAGTTCAACTCCATCCCCGTTCGTACAATATAACTTATGTTTTAGTGTAGCTTACAATAAGGTATCATTTAAAATCATTAGGAAGTTCTAATACGCAAAGGTAAACAAACAGATTTTTCGCTTCTTTCAAATCAGCATTTTGTCAAGTTAATATGAGTGAAAATGGTTTTCAAACAGTGCTGTTTCAAATAAATATGTTATTTATGCATCTTTATTATGTAGACAATTCTTTAATTTTTCGAAAGAGAGGGGTAATTCATCTACAAAACCAATTAATACAGCTATATTTTTGGAATATACTGTACTATTATAGTATAAATTATTACATGTAAGAACTTCTGCTTGGTCTGTTAAACCATCCATTCTACATAGTAGTTCTTGCTGCTTTGAATTATGAACTTGGACACACTTAGATCCCAAAATATTTATTATACAAGGAATTTTAATGTTTTTTTTTACTAAACATATGTGCCATTTTTAATTGGTATTTGTAGATTAAAATTTACTTGGACAGAGCTTGTCTCCTTATGATTATAAAAAAAATATCAATTTAGCAATTTTTTTTTAGAAATATCCCTTGTGTTTTCAGTTAAAGCAAAGCAGTATGGTCATATGAAAGAACAGCTTTTTTTTAGCATTACGTATAATATAATAACAATCTAATTTAAACAATATGGATCAGTTCATAATTAAGACAAAATATTCATTATGCATTAGTTTGTAAGTACATTTAATTTTTATACATAATGTCGCATATTGTAGAGAAATTTTGGAATATAGAATAATAAAAAGTATTGAAATTTATTAACGTGTTTCATTTCTCCAATTGATTTTGTTCAATATGTAATTTCTAATCTAAAAAAAAGTATTATAAAATTTACATGAAATTACTCTCTTAGAAAGATTAATTGCCGACAAGAATATTTTGTAAACTTGCCTATTTCAAGACATGCAAGCCGTTTTAAATTCAATATAAAAATAAAACTAAACTTATTCCAAATCGAAAAACACGACCTTTAACATTTGTCTACGAAAAGGGCTTTTGGGGAAAAATATATTACATGGAGAAATTACGGTTATAGGTTAGACACCTTTAAAAGTAGAATTTTAATTTATGTGATTTTAGCACTTAGATATGTGTCATGATATACATAAACTTTTTCAATTTTTTTTGACCAATATTATGTTATATTGCACCAACCACTGTTATGTTGTTTTGGTGTTCGCACATGTTGCTTAAAATTGAATTCATTTTTGACCTGAATAAATAAAATAATATGACTTATTAGGTATCTATAAGTAAATTGCGTAAAATTTATAACACTATATTTTTTAAATAATCTGCTAAAATAATGTGAACATTTATTACATTCACCATATAACTAAGCAGGTCGTAACTCATACACAGCAAAAAATTAATAATTTACCAACATATATGTTTACAAAAACAAACTAGTGTAGTATGCTTTAACATCGAATTTCTCTATGTGCTAGTTTTTTAAATCTTATTCATCAATTTTATTTCGTTTAATATATTTTTAATAATATAATATTTCTCACATTATTCAATTATTTACATTCGGTAGGAAATAATCTGAGTATATTTTTATACATGTAGACTTATTCTCGTTTAATTGTGTAGTTAAAATGTTGCTCAGTAAGCCTATTTAAACTCGCTTCGCGTTCGTTTGTATACTTCCGATATAAGCTTTAAATTATTTTCTGCTTTGAACAGATGTATTTCTGAACTCTTAACGGCCATTTAAGCTTTCTGTTTTGATTAAGCTTATTGTGTATTTCAAATTATTTCATGTTTTAATAATGTTACGTATCATTTGATCATCGGTTGATTCTAACATATTAAAAACAAAGACCCTAATATTTATTCTAGTATTGTAATTATTCTAAATCCTCTGAAAAAGACATGTGAATAGTTAAAGTGTTATTAAGCTCTTCTGAATTATAGTATCTTTTATATAAACACTTTATATTTATTAGGCTGATTCTGTTTAAAAAATAAAGCAACATTGGATTAAACTATTTTCTCTTTTAATCAATAAACATAATTAAGCTGTAACAGTTATATAATGATTTATGATTTAAAAATTTGAAATTTTGTACCTTGAATTAATGGTTTTTTTAAAATATGTTTTGCAAACAAAATTAATTAATTTAATCATAAGTTGATTATAATGTTTCAAAAGGAATCAACAATATTTAAGAAAAAAAATATGTGTGAATATGTAAATTCTACGTACAATTTCAGTTTCAATAATAGCTAGCCATAATTTTTTTTTCTTTTTCTCAAAGAAATATTTATTAATCAAATACAATTTTTACTTATATGTTTAATATAAAACGAAGTGCAGACAAAATTCTGACGATTGTGAATAACAAGACACTTCTCCAAACTTATATTAGTGATAATCTGATTTTTAAAAATATGTGTAAAATATTAATTTTTGAAATCATATTTGAATAGAAATGATAAAGTCGAGGATAAAAAACAGAATTTTTAGGAAATAGAAAATTTTACATTCTATAAATCTTGAGTACTGCTTAAGAATCTGTTACGTCGCCTTATCGTTCAAATGTAATTCTTGTTTCTTCCAGCCATCACCAGACCTCGGTTTTACTTTGTAATTCATCTCGGCACAAGCATATTTTTTTTAAAAAACATTAACTTTAAGAAGTGCATGAATAAAGTAGTTAAATTGTGTAAATAAAAAAAACAAATATCAACAAATAAAAGGGCTGGATAATATGCTTGGCCTTGTTCTATGGTGAACATTTATAAGTGTTTTTACATTTAATGAATTATACATAACTAAAGTGTTTGTGTCATGTAGCGATTACAAAAGGAATTGTTTTATTTATTCTGTGTGCATAAATGTTGGAGTTCATGTACAGAATAAAATCTGAATATACTGCATCAAACATTTATTTAAATTTTTGCAACATTTTTGGGGCACACTATAAAATAAACCAGTATATGAAATGTCTGTGTAATTATATAAACATCAAATTTTGTCTGTGTAATTATATAAACATCAAATTTTGTCTGTGTAATTATCAAAACATCAAACCTTAATTATATAAACATCAAATTTTGAATACAACATAAACAAGTAATGGTTCCTTACGCTAAGTCATATGAGTTTAAAACAGATAACTTAAGAAATGTAAGACAATAGTGATGAAACACAAGACAATCACTTATAATATGATGAACAGTAATTGGGACATAACAGGAAGGATGCCTGATTAGACTGTGAAAATTTGTTCCAAAATACACATCAAAATTGTGTTTAATTTAAAACCATATTCTTTAAATATATATATATTCTGAAATATATTACTCCTGTCATAAAGCATCTGAAATTTACTTCAATTCATTAAAGAATAATCTGGAATAAAAGCTACTTTTGTCAACATTTTATTTTGTGTGTATAATTTCTTACTTTTGAGTACCGAAATGTTATTCTATAAAATATTCTCAGCATCATACACAAATATTCACATGCATGAAAATACTTTTCATTCAAATTCAAGTCAAGAAGTTTCTAAAGATACGGTTACAATGTAATATTATGGATAGTCTGCAACACACAAATAATTACTCATAAGAAAATCATTTTCTGAACTGATCTTGAAACATAATAAAATCATTTTGAATATTTTTTCAATATAACTTTTCAAATATACAATGCTTTTAAAAACATTTAATATTTTTGTATTAATTATTTCATTGAAATTTGAAAATTCTCAATGTTATATGTCAACATTACCAGAATATATAATTTTTTCCCTGTCGCCAAGAAGTACGCTAAACTCAGATCCAACCGAATAAAATAACTAGCAAAAATTAAAAAAAATATTTTTTAAAAATATTAGCTAATCAGTTAAATTAGGATGCTTTTAATAATGATAAAAAATATAAGGAACACCGAGTCGTATTCAGAACTGTATAGTATTATGCACTTATTTTAATATTCATATGTTCTTCCGCGTGTAGCGTGGTAAATACGAAATATAGTTCGAAATTTTTAAGCACACCGTGTTTGTTTTGAGCCTAAATTTTTAAAATACGTAGCAAGTATATAAAAGGAACTTTTGTAGTCCTTAGACGATGTTAAATTTTAAGATTTTACCATATCCTGTAGTATAATGCATATAAAAAGTTTTTTTTTTTTTCATTTATTTATAAAATCCTCTTCGAAGGTAGGCGGATACCATAACTGTGATTTGCTAACATTTGAAAAAATGTTTCTTTACTTTTACTAATAATGTTATTCTATAAAATTATTTTAGATATATTTATTTTCAACATTTGTTGAAATTGTCTGGTAATTTCATTGGTTTATACTTTAAGAATTTTCAAATTTGAATGGAAAAAAAACTAATTTTGTCAAAAAAATGTGTTTTACTATGGTAGGCCGGGCATTTTTCAATTGACCTGTTATTAGTGCATGCGTTGTTTTATAATGATTCTGGTGAGATGTATAATGTGCTAATTTTCTAAAATTGTCTCATAATTTCTTAACAGATAATTATTCAATTTTTCGAAACATTGCTAGATTTTAGTAAAATTTACAGGATGATTATAATTAAAATGTGACTGTCAAAAAGCAGTTAAAAAGAGCTTTTGCTCAAAGTGACCCGATATTTCATTTGAGTATACGTGAAGCTATGGAAATTTTTTTTGCATCAAAAAACTAATAGTTCAAAAGTGGACAGATTAAAAATTCTGTATTAATCATAAGATGTTAAGCTATCCAACTACGTTAAAAATTCCGATAATACCGATTTTTTTTATTTATTCATCCATTAAAATATTTGAAAATTTCTCTTTCAGGAGCTACCTTCCATTTGTAGCTACGATACATAGAAATCAAGTTATAAGTATTTTAATATCAGGCTAGGTATTTATAAGGTGCCACAGCGGATAGAAAAAAAATCGATTTTTAATTGTCCCTTGGCCAAAATCTGTAGAAAAAGCAAATAGTGATGCGAACATCAAGGGAGTCGTAGATAAGCTGTTACGACTTGTTTAAGGAATGTTCAATATGCTATCCACCGTTTTCTGCCGCAAGTTGAAAGCACAAAACAGGATGTGCCGCAATAGATCGTAGAGTATCAGTTGTGATGCCGTGAATTAGTTCGTAATGCGTGTTTTCATTTCAGCTAAGTTCACTATCGGAGACCCGTAAACAACATGTTTTAGGTAACCCCTCAGTCAGAGGTTGCAAGGGTTCAGTTCAGGTAATCGTGGCGGCTAGGCTGTTGGGAAATGGCGAATGATAATTCTGTCATTTCAAAATTACTTCTTCTCTGGTTTTGAAATCTGCGGAGGAGTGCCATCTTTCATAAAAATTGTGCAAGACACACATCCGCGCTGTTGCAGTGTTGGAATGAGCTGGTTACGAGCAAAAGAGATTCATAATGTGTCCTGGTGACTGTACAGATGACAGGATCCATAGGACCAATATATTCGAAAAAGAAAAGGGCCAACGATAAATGTTGCCCTACCTCCGCACCACACAGTGACCTTTTGATAATTAATAGTTGCATTTAGAACGAATTCTCTCTTGCTCATATTCTGCAATTTCGAGTATCGACAGAACCTTGGAGATGGAAAAGGACTTCGTCTGTCCACAAAATATTCCATGGCAATATATTGTCTAATTCCATTCGAGCATGAAATTGCAGGGTGAAAGCTTTTCGTTTTGGCTAGTCAGTTGGAACCATCTCCTAAGCATATTTCACGTCAAATGAACCAGTGTCTTCGAATTTATCAGTCAGTTTTTTTATCAGACCGATTGCGGCCATCGGACCAGATTCGCTTTTCAAACCCTTTAATGGTCGGAAATCCTCGAATGCAATTACCCCTTAGTCACTGTTCTTGTTAAAAGGGCTTCACAAGCAGGGTCCCATCCTTAAATGATAAAGTTACGACTAACTTCTCAGACGTAGAATAACAGGAACTGTATATTATTCGCCTTTTTTTTTTATCACGTGTAATATGCGGTGAGCATATCACGTCTTTTAGTTAGCACCTTAAAATTAATATAGATTGTTTACATTTTTTATTCATTTCGATGAGAGGAGAGGCAATAAACATGCAACACATTCAAAGTATACACATTCAAAATATTCCAGAGAAGAGACGCAACTCCGCCGTTTCAGTAACATCGGAAGAGCGCAGAAGAGAGCGAATTTTTACCATGCATGTAAATTTAAAACAGGGATTTCTATGGATATTCCCAAAGCATGTGGTACAATATGAAGGGATAAAGAGGGATTTTCATATCGTCTATCAGTCCAGTAGGGATTATTTCCGAAAGATTTAAAATTATGTGCCAGCTAATTCAACATATTTTAAGAGCGCATGTCCTAATATATAAAAGGATAATTTGGAATTGGACCAGAAAATAGAAACGAACGCTTTACTTTTGAGTTAGAGAATGGGAAAAATTAGGAAATTAAATTACTTTTTCAGTGACATCATTACAAATTTAAGTTGAATCATTACACACACAGATATATATATATATATATATATATATATATATATATATTGTTACGAACACATGAGTTGGCGCTTCCCTGCTACAGCTATCTTATGAAGGAAAGAAACATTTACGGAGATATCATCAGTCAGCCAAGGAAGGTTAAGCAATGACCCCTAAACCATGGCGATGGATTTGGTGACCATATTGTTGGTGACTTTGGTGATAAATGGAAAGTTTTCGACGGAACTGGAATGGAATTGATATCTGCACGGGAAAAAAGTTCTAGACTTTTCCTAAATTTTCCCATGTGACTTTATATCTCCCCAGAAGAGGTATAAATATGCAAATAGTCTAAGAGGCGGGGAATCAGTTTGTCTGTGGAGTTTGCTTTGAAGACCGTTCGGGGAATTGATTGGAAACGACTGAGTGGATCTGTGAAGGATAGCTTGGCGAGTGAATCTGTTGGAAATTCGGCCTGAATCTATCGTAACTATCGCACCCTGTCTTTGGAGTCTGTGTTGCAGAGACCGATCGGGAAACTGACTGGAATTCTCTTGAATTGCACTCAGTTTCCCGATCTGGAATTTCGGTACTTGAAAGTGAAGCGTATCGGGTGAATTTGCGGAGTAGCAGTATGTATCTGCCAGGAATTGTCAGAACCTGACCAGGAAGTGAAGAGTATTACTGCGGAGGCTGTCCGTAGTGAGAATTAGTAAGCTGGTGAGCTGAACGTTTCTGATGTAACTATGACTGTCCGAACTGTGCTGTTTTATTCCTGTATCTGTGTCGCTAATCTGAGAAAGTCCTATGTTTTCTGTTTGTGCTGTTATTGTCCAAGCTGTACTACCTGTGTTTCATCCTAAAGATATGTGGATAAAGGGATATTTGTAGTTATCCTTCGTGTTGGACTTGATTTTCAATTCCGCACACCCGGAAATTTTCGTTATGTGTGACATCTCTTACGTAACAATATGTATGACATCTCTTACGTAACAATATGTATGACATCTCTTGAATCATGCTATGTTATTGTAGATGAAATGAAACAAATAATTCACAGTTGTTCAAAAGTCCAAGTGATTTATTAAATACTGATGATAATATGTTGGGTGATTTTTAAAGCAAATTACTTTTTCATATCCTGTCTAGCCATGAGGAATGAATCGACCGTGTAGATGTGGTTCCCACAACCAAAGAAAAGAGGAGAAACAGAGAGCATTAAAATGACCAAGCTGCTTTTATAGGAAACGGAAAATCAAGAAGAATTGTTTTTAGTCGATAGAAAAATAAGTTCTTAATGTGGTCTTAACACACGCTACTTTTGAAAGAGGAATTAGCATTTTTAAAAGAAAAGTAAAGGTTTCACACTAAGAAATTGAAATAAAAGAAAAATGATAAATTTATTTATCATCAGAATTCGTACAAAAACCTGGCTAAAGTTACTGACGATCCAGCGAAGACTGAATTCTGTTAGAGGTTTAAAAAAAAATTCCAAGAAATTCTTTTGAATTGGAATCATGGCATGCAGTAAATTATATATATATATATATATATATATATATATATATATATATATATATAAATGTGCTTACTAAGTAAAAACATAGCATTAAAAAAATGCTGAAAAATGCTGTATTAATTTTATGTAAATAAAGCAATATTTTGTTCTCAACAAATAATATTATTTAGAAAAGCTATAAATTCAATTGAGGATTGATATCTTTCATTGAACTAGTTTGAAATTATTTCTATACCTGACCTTCAAATTCCTTCTTCAACATGATAAGTTCCAAACAAACCAAATCACATTTGCCCTTATCGACCAAAATCTGAATCAGTTTTCTGTATTTTGATTATTTGTTGTCTTTTTATTCACATTTATTTCCCATGGAAAAATAAGAGGTATAATATTTTAGAGGTCTAAGAGAGAATAATGGAACTTGTTAGTTTTATTTATTTATTTTTCATTTTTATTTATGTATTATTTCATTTTTAAAAGCATATTTAGAGAATCACCAAACTAATCGTTAATATGCCAAATATGACTTGCAATAATACACAAAGCACTCTTATTCATTTTTGAATCGTTGTCATATTTGCAATTATATCAATAAAAGTATTACATATAGGGTAAACCAAATTTGAATTTAAAATTTTATAATAATGGGAATTTCAAAATATTTTACATCAACTAAAATCATTTCTGCAAAAACTAATGATAACCAATGTCAATCAACACAATTAAAAAACAGAAATGATTTTTCACATTTTGAAATTTATTTACGAATGTATAGCAATTATAACGAAATAAGATTCATGAATGTATAGCTATAGAATTTCTGAGTAATGAAAAATTTACGAACTTAATATTTAGTTGCTGTATCTCATTATTTTAAGTGACGGAATAGAAACACAATATTTTTATCTTGAAGAGACAGGATGTGGTTGTTAATTTATTTCTGTAAACGAAATGTGTAAGGATATGACATCCGATTACCTCGGATGTTATCTTGTGCCATCACTAATAT
>BMAW01008446.1:0-28285 GCA_019974015.1 Nephila pilipes | reverse complement strand
ACACCCAAGAAGACTTTCTACTCACCAAATCCTCACCAGACCTAAAAATTAAGCCTTTGCAATAAAAGAATGAGAGCCAATGAGGATGGAGTGACAGTTAAGATTTATCGTGCCAGAGCCAAATCTGGCTAAGCTGTGCCGAACAATTGTTTAATCTGTGATCTGATAGAAAAAAAGGAAGAAAATGGGGGAAATTGGTTGACAAGAAGGAGGGCTCTAAAATAGAGAATAATCGCAATGGTATCCTGGGGGGGGAGGGTACCCGTGTTTTCAAAAGACAACTAACCCCATGGCAAAAAAAAATTAATAACTCGAGGGTATCTCTGGGTCATGATTCCTGTACAATCAGTCTACTTAGTCAAATCAGTCTACTTAGCTCTACTGCAAAGATCTATGAAAAAAATTTGCCCAACAGAATCAAGATCCATAGTAACATTGTAAACTGCTTCCCCCCGGAACAGTGTGGATTCCGCGAGGGGCATGCTTCTATACACCAATTAACCAGAGTTACCCACATAATCAATGAAAGCTTCAACCATAACTTATTTACAATTGGCATTTTCCTGGATATAAAAAGAGCATTTGACAGAATGTAGCACGATGCACTGATTTACAAAATGATAAAATTCAAATTTCCATTCTACCTTATCAATATTATTAATAGTATTCTCCATGACAAATCGTTCAAAGTTAAAATTAAAAACAGTTGCTCAAATAATGGCACAATGGCTTCTGGCTGCGCACAAGGGCCCATTTTTATACAATACATTCACCTCAGATTTTCCACACCACGCCACAGTCAGTGGGTGCCTTTTTGCTGATGACTCTGCTGTGTTAGCACAGAGAGCCAATTTGAAGTATACCATCAAAGTCCTCAAAAATTATCTCAACATCTTAGAACTTTGGTTAACGGACTGGAGGATAGCTATCAACGTCGATAAAACACAAGCAATAATATTCAAAAAATTTGGTGCAATAAACCCCAACACTAATTAAAACCTTTTCGACGAGGAGATTGACTGGGTCCCGGTAGTACGCTACCTAGGACTCCAGTTAGACTCAAAACTCACATACAAACAACATATCAAATTCCTGACAGAAAAATTTTGGAACAAAATACACTTGTGCATTTCACTCATTGTCAGAAACTCTCCTCTTTCATTAAAAAATAAAGTTCTCCTCTATAAACAGATCCTTCGCCCAATCATCACTTACGCCTCCCCTATTTGGGGATTGGCCGCACAAACTCGTATGAAAAAAAGTTCAAACCATGCAAAACAAAATTTTTCGTATTATGACTAATTCTCCATGGTATATTAGAAACAATGTTATGCATAATGACCTCCAAATGGATCCTATTGAATCATACATTACCAAACTCTCCCGCAATCTTTTCACATCCATACTATATCATGTTAACCAAATTATCAAGGCTCAAATTCTTTTAACAAACTCAAAATTTGACTTCGCTTACAAAACTACAAAGTGGTCCCTCCCACTTAAGCCACCTTAACATTCTTCACTGTTACAAATTTTTATACCTTCATTATGCAAGATTTTGGTTCACATTAACTTTTGATTTATTATTCCTCTAATCACACAGAGTTGATACTGTAAAGTGTCACTGGTACTCTGATGTTGTCTTCTCATTCTTTTTATTTTTGAGTCCAATTGCCTTCGGGCGACATCCTCATGTTTGTTCCTACATACGTACTCCATCAATTTGAGCAAAAGCGATGACGAGCGTCAGCGAGTCATCTTTCATACGCCTGTCTATGCAATTGATAATATTGAAAAATGGAATCTTAAAAGAGATAAAACAAAAAGAGTGCAAGAAAAAAAATTGAATAATTATATATATAATTACAAGTTGTAGTATTTAAAATAGTGGCGTTGCGTTTATTTGTCATTGTTTAACATTAAACCTTGAAAGATTGCAACTTTTTTGATCGCGTTGCCTTTTGCTGCTTGTATTTTTGGGAGATTAATTAATAGACCTGGTAGTAGGAAGAAAATTTCTGTTAGACCTTTTAATTGGTCTATTCCTTGTATTATATTGTTAACTGGATTTTGTTTTTTACTATTATAATAATTATGGGGTGTATTTTTACGTGTTTTAGGAATTTCGTTTGTAGGCAGCGCCATCTGTGGTGATGAAGCAACTGCTTGTGCGAATGTGAAATTTTCTCTGATGGTTTTATTTCGTGCGGAATTGCCTTTGTTAATTGATACTTTAGGGGGTTGGGGGGAAAGTTTTCATCCTTTATATGAAGCAGAATTACCTTTAATGTTGCAATTTATGCAAGTGATTTCTTCAATTTTGTTTTTAGTTTGGCAGTCGAGGGTGGGGTGGGCACCGAAGCATTTTAGGCATCTTGGTATCATGCAGCAGTTCTAAGCGCTGTGATTAAATTTAATGCAGTTATAACATTGGGTAGTTGTGTTATTTTTATAGCTATCTATTGTGATTGACATGTAACATATTTTGTTTAAATCAAAGATTTTTTTTGGTTAGTTTCATTCCTGGGTAATGTAACCATGAAGATCGGTAGAAGGATCTTTGTTCGCCTATTGGTTAATTAATTAATTTTTGTAGGGGTAAATCCTAATTCTTCAAATTTTTCATTAATTTTTTCGTGGCAAATAAAATTAAAAATTTAAATTCAAGAATTCGAAAAAAAAAAAAAACATTAATGATTCGAATGACTCAATACCTCTTTTTAAAATAGCTTTTTATTGTATTGTAAAACTTACACAGTTTAAAGAAATCAATAAATTATACAGATTTTTTTAAATTCATGAAGTAATTTTTATGACACATTCTGTAAAAACTCATTGAAATTTCTTGAAATATTGTTGAATGAATAGGATTAACATAACATTGACGTTGATGGTTCTATGGGCGCCTAGAGAGCGGAGCGCTCTCCAAGCCCAAATCTTGTATATAGAAGTTGCTTTGGAAGGGTGGAGTTTTCATTTTTGATGGTAAAGTCCAAAAATAAAAAAAGTTTGATGAAAATCTGGGGTACAGAATTTTCATTGATTGAGAGGTGAGTAGCGCTGAAACTGCTATTGGTTGCCCTTTTTGAATTAAAATGAATGAAAAACATTTTAATTTTTACTGGAAATGAAAAAGGAAAGATAGGGAAAATATGTGATTTACTTTAGTATATATATGAGTAAAATTTGCAAAAATTAAAAAAGTGGTGTTGTAATTATTCATCATCTAACATTAAAGCTTGGATATCTTTGCAGTGTTATTTTTAGCTGAATTAATTATATGTAAATTAGTTAAAAGACCTGGTATTAGAGCTAAAATTTCTGCAAGTTCCTTAAGTTGTTCAATTGCTTGTATAATGTTGTTCGCTGGATTATGGTTTTTATTTTGATTATAATAGTAAGGTGTATTTTTGCGAGTTTCAATGGTAGGCTGCGCCATCTGATGAGAAGTTAATGCTTGAGCGAAAGTGAAATTTTCTCTGATGGTTTTTTTCAGTGGAATATTATTGTTTTTAGGTGGTTTAGGGAAGTGTTTGCAACCTTTGTAGGAGGCAGAATGTCCTTTTTCGTTACAGTTAATACAGGTGATTTCTTGGATTTTGTTTTGAATTTGACAATCGCGAGTGGGGTGTACACCGGAACATTTGATACATCTCGGATGCATTTGGCAGTTCTGTGCGCTGTGATTAAATTTATTGCA
The DNA here is from genome assembly GCA_019974015.1 of Nephila pilipes. Lineage (NCBI taxonomy): Eukaryota > Metazoa > Arthropoda > Arachnida > Araneae > Nephilidae > Nephila > Nephila pilipes. The sequence goes on along the minus strand of BMAW01008446.1, from coordinate 24,585 downwards.
ATTAAAACATTGAGGGGTTGTATTATTTTTGTAGTTATCTATTGTAATTGACATATAGCAAATTTTAGTAAGATCAAAGATTTTTTTTATTTGTTTCGTTTCTTGGTAATGTGACCATGTAGATCGGTAGGGGAGCTTCGTTCGCCTGTTGATTAATTGGTTAACTTTTGTAGGGTTAAAGCCGAATTCTTTAGTTCTTCGTGAATATCTTTAACATCAGTATTTCTTGGTAGACCTTTTATAACTATTTTCAAAGCACGCGAGATTTCCGGTTCAATTACATAGTTTTCGTAGGGTTTAGTAGTTAGAACATTGTTTAGTGAACGATATTCTTCAAAGTTATTTTTTTACAATTTAATGTATTCACCGGAAAGGCGAGTACGTAAAGTGGGAATTGCAGAAGTTAGTTCTTTTAAGTGTTGTCTATAGTTTTGGCTTATTTTAAGCATTACTGGGGGAGGGAGATTCTTATTTTTGTTGGTATTGTTTTCTGAGTTAGATTGGGTTGAATTTTCAGAATTTTATTAATCTCAATGGTAGAAAATTTTTGGTATTTATTTTTGGTTTTAATTTCAATTTGCGAGTTATTAGTTAAAGTTAATTTCTTGGCAGTTTTTATTTTAGGTGGTGTAACAAAACCGTCAGAGTTGTTGTCATTACTTTTATTTGATTTAATACTAGGTGAGATATTAGGGGTGTGATGAACAGGGCAGCCAGCAGTTTCGCAAGGCGCTAAGAAAGCGTACTCACCCTCGAGTCCTTTCAATTCTTTAGTGAATAACCTGATTGAATTCTTGAGGCTTTTATATTTCGGGTGTTCATAGTCATTGTGAATGGAGAAGTTTTGGGCAAGTTCACGTTTGGTAACTTGACGTACACTTGTTAAGACTTGGATATTTGATTCAATCTTCTGTTTTCTTTCACAGGTAGAGTTAGTGTCGATTGAACTAGTTGATATGGAAGAGATGGTCATCTTGAGTCATCTTGGAATACCATTTCATTTTGCGAGTCGTTTAACATTTCCATGGTCGTTATCCGTATGCATCAGAAGGGTTGGGTAAAGTTTTCAGAGATAGCACAGAAGAGTGCTGTTTTTTGTTTTTTGAAAATTTATCAGGATAAGTAGTCTCTGGATAAAAATATCCAAAAATAGTTTCATTAGAATTATGTTAAACAAAAATAAAAAAAAAAATTATAAATGAAATCAAGTCTAAACAGCATTATGTTTCGGGAGAGAACCGAAAGTAATTTTCAAAGAAAGTTTGAATAAATTAACAAATATTTCTCAGAATATTTTAAAAATTTGTGTGGTATGTATGCATTTAATGATGTATGAAATGTGCAGATTTTGGCCCTTTTGTGTATTTGAAAGCCAATGAAGCATTTAAATTTACATAAAATTTGATGACCGTACATGAATTTTCTACCGAAGATCAAAACTAATGTACTAAATTTGCATTATGACGTTGCTACCCCCCCCCCCCTTTTTTTTTTGAATTTATACCCCAACAATTACGAGGGGGAGGGGGTTATTTAGGATTGGTGAAATCAATAACTTTCTTAAGGAATCGTAACAATAACTTTTCACCGAGCAAGAACGTTCAAATGTTATTTGTGTATGAGAATCCTCTTGTACAATTTCTTCATTTAAACACATTGCAGGTGTCGCTACCGGCAAATTTCACATGTTTAGAGCTTTGCCTGCTTTTTCACCGGTTGTAAATTTTCTTTAGTTAAATAATTTTTTTAGAATTCTGGTTTCTTGAAAAGGTTGGATACATGAACAACTGAATGTAAAGGGAACAATCTGTTGGTGTTCTGTTTCAAAGGTGGGAACACAAAAGGTTTGTCACCTATACATATAAAGTGTCCGCTAATCAAATGTCTTCCTATTAAGTTGGATCTCCAAATTGCATCTGTATAGGCAGTTAAATATCACAGTTCTTTATATTATATAAAATAACTTTGTTATGATAATGGAATGGATAACAATATGGGACCTAATACGTCTCGAATAATATATTTAAAGCACGTGAATCTTACGAAATTTATGATTTTATTTTATTTATAAAACATTTATTTATATTTATTTTTACAAGCAAACTGCCTTTAAGAATTCGATCTTTTATAAAAATTAAAATTTTACTAATATTTCGGCGCTTTGATTAAGCAAATAGTGATCTCTAACGGAATCCCAGTCAATGTTCTAGTGAACACTAGGGTTCCGCGGAACCTAGGTTGAAAACCTCTGTCTTAGAGGAAGCACAAGTATTTTGGAAGTAACACGTTTCTTATGAGACAACAACACACTAATGCTAAATAATAAAATCAAAAATATCTAACAGAAATAAAATGTGTATCAAAATAAATCCCAACATTGAAAATGAGTGCTATTCAAGATCAAATACAAATTTCATAAACAAATTATTGTTGCATTTTATGTACCACTATTTTTATTAAATGTTTTTAATTGAATAAGAAAATAACAATGATCTGATGCTATTTGGGAGAAAGGAGAGAAAAGGAAAGTCCTTCGATACCGTTCGAACAATTGGAAGAACAACCATAGTCTTATGAGTTGCATTTCAAGCTCGCTTTTTTATACTATCTCTGATTGATTCTAATTCCCTAAGCAGCACTTTTCAGTGCTTTTTTTTTGCGAGGGGAATTTATCCCATCCTCATTGATACGACTTGCTTACGACCATGGAATCGGACCTGGAATCCCTCCCTGACCAAGATATGAGCTCTAACTCAAGTTCCTCACGTGCCTCCACTCCCACGCAACCTGAGAACTTCTACTCAACATGCCAGAAGAAAAAACTCATCGAATTGGAACTAAAAACGTACACGGATTCAATTGACCATACGCAAATCCTAATCAAGAACCTGGAACGACAAGGACTCCAAAACCACCCAATTTATACCAACAACTGCAAAATGATTCAAGGACTTATTCATCAAAGGGAACTTCTCACCGGTGAGTACGCTTCTTTAGCGCCTTGCGATGCTGCAGGCTGCCCAGCGCACCACACACCTCCCTCCTCACCCACCCGTAGCACTACTAAAAGAAAAACTGACTCCGACGGATTTACCACACCCCCAAAAAACAAAACAAAAAGACAATTAAATTTAACCACAACTATTAACCTGCCATTACAAACCCAAAATAAGTTCGCTGGCCTCACAATTTCGGAAATTGAAAAAAATTTACCAACAAACCAACCATCTACCTCTCACATTCATGCACCCACTGTTAAAAATCACACTCAGAATACTATCACTCCTAAAAACTTACCACCACCAATAATGTTAAAAATACATAAAAACTACAGGAACCAATTAAAAGAACTCACATCAGCCGTACCTAAACTCAGGACCAGGTTGTCAGGAGAGTATATTAAACTCTACACAGACACGCCCGAAGAATACCGGAAATTAGCAAAGACTCTTGAATATACCAACTACCAATACTACGTGATCCAACCAAAAGATATCAGGCCTTTAAAAATTGTTTTAAAAGGACTCCCAAGGGATACTCCCACCACAGATATTGAGGAAGAACTCACGGAATTGGGCTTCACATACACAAAAGTGAACCAACTTATAAACCGCCGCACAAAATTGCCACTTCCGGTCTTCATGGTGACCCTGCCCAGAAACGATAAAAACCAGAAAATTTATGAACTCACAAACATTTGTTACATGTCTATCTCTGTAGACGAATATAAATCAAACCAAGTGACGCAGTGCTTTAACTGCAATCATTTTCATCACTCATCACAAAACTGTCATATGGAACCGAGATGTATCAAATGCTCCGGAGCACACACCACCAGAGAATGCGAAATCCAGGGCAAGATAGAAGATATTAAATGTATCAACTGCAACACCATAGGCCATGCTGCTTCCTACGGAGGCTGTAAAGCCTTCCCAAAACCACCAAAAGGCTCCGAATCCAAAAACTTCTCAAGCAAAATAAGAGAAAATTTCTCATACGCTAATGCTCTCTCATCCAATCAACAGATGGCGCCACCCCAGGAAGTCCCTCCCACAAGAAAAACGGAAAAAACCAGAACCAGCAGAAAACGGACAGACAATAATCCTATCTCTGCCCTACTAACAGCCATAGAACAACTAAAAGAATTAGCGGAAATATTCTCCCTGATACCTGGTCTACTCACTCTACTTCCAAAAATAAGAAATGCCAAATCAAACGAAAACAAAAAATTTGCTATACTAGAAGCCATCATGCAAAACAATCTCGATGATTAATAGCCCTAACTTAAATTTTAACCCCCTGGGTCTCAGGATATGTTCATGGAACGCTAATGGCGTTAAATCCAAAATAGTAGAGCTTAGGGAATTTATCTCCAAATACTCACCAGACCTCGTTTTAATCCAAGAAACGCACCTAAAAATTAACCAAAATATCTTTATTCCAAATTATACCATCTATAGAAACGATCGTATCACTGAGGCAGCTGCTTCCGGTGGAACCATGATACTCATCAAAAGAAATCTTAGACATCACTACCTGCCAACCACACCGCACCAATGGGTCGAATCCACATCCATAGCCCTCACTCCACCAAATCAAGATCCAATCACCATTACCTCTATCTATGTTCCCCCCAGCACTAACCCACACCTTTTCACTATAGACTTGGAAAACATTTTACAAACAAATAGTAATTGCATCATATTTGGTGACTTTAATGCTCACCATCAAAACTGGAATTGTCACAGAAACAGCACTCGTGGTAACCAACTCAACCACTTCGCAAATAAATTAGACCTCAAAATTCTTTTTTCTCCTACACCCACCCGCTTCGGCCATAACTCCCAATCTACAATAGACATAGCCCTTATTAGGGAATTTCACCACCCCCACAACATTACCTCTATCCCTGAACTCAGCTCTGATCACAACCCTGTTTTACTTGAATTCACATACAACATACCATATGAATTAAATAATAGATCCACTTACACATGTTGGTCAGCTTTCACATCTCACCTACACAACACCACTAATTTTTTAAATATAGCAGACATTAACAACACACAACAACTTGAAACCAACATAAATACACTGACTAACAACATTATTAATTCTCACAAACATGCCTCTAAACCAGTTAAACACACAAATAAATCCTTTACTCCCACGCACATTAAAGACCTCATTAAAACCAAAAATAACCTTCGAAAACAATACCAAAGATCCCTCAATCCTAGCATTAAAACACAAATTAATAGATTGCAAAATAAAATTAAAAGAGAAGTTCATAAATTTTCACAAAAAACATGGAATCTTAAACTTGAAAACTTAAACACGCAAGACAACTCACTATGGAATATTACTAAATTTTTTAAAAATAAAAGATCTACAATCCCCACCCTAAATACACAACACGGCACTGCAATTACAAACGAACAAAAAACAGAAACACTTGCTGAACAACTCGAACAAAATTTCCAAAATAATCCATCCACAGATCCCGACTTTGATAACAACGTTTCACTCACGATTCAAAATTTCCTCTCCTCCCCTCCCCCTCACGAACACACCACCCCACAGGATATCATCGATTTTATTAAAAAACTAAAAAACAAAAAAGCCCCCGGCAAAGACATCGTCACTAATAAAATGCTTAAAAACCTACCACTCAAAATTATTTTCCTTCTCACTATCATCATTAATAAAATTCTTTTCTATAACCACTTCCCTCAAAACTGGAAAATAGCTATAATCTTTCCCATCTTAAAACCAGGTAAAAATGCACATCTTCCCGACAGCTATCGACCCATATCTCTCCTCTCCACCCTAGGAAAACTTACAGAATCTATCATTCTTGAAAAACTTAAATACTTTCTAACAACTAACAATCTAAACAACCCTAATCAATTTGGTTTCACCCCCCAACTCTCCACCCTCCACCCCCTCCTCAAACTAACAGAAATTATCTCCTCAGGTTTTACACAAAAAAAATCTACCGGAGTGGTCTTCCTGGACATTGCTAAAGCATTTGACAGAGTCTGGCTTAAAGGATTAACTTATAAAATGATAAATGACAATTTTCCTCCCCCCCTCATTCTTCTCATCCACTCCTACTGCAACGAACGTTTCTTCCAGGTCAGAATTAATGAATCCCTTTCCACCCCTCGTAAAATAAACTCAGGAGTAGCTCAAGGAAGTTTAATCGGACCATTTTTATTCAATTATTACCTAAATGATATTCCAAATTACTCACTCACAACTTTAAATATGTATGCAGATGATACGGCCATAGTCGCAAAATTTAAAAACCCCAAAACAGTAACTTTTGCCTTAAATAAACACCTTGAACTACTCCAAAATTACTTTAATAAATGGAAAATTAAAATTAACGTTGAAAAATCCAAAGCAGTTATTTTTACTAAAAGGAGAACAAACCCCCCACCTCCCACCTTCTTCCAAAAACAAATCCCTTGGGATACCTCCGCTAAATATTTAGGTTTAACATTCGACAAACATCTGACCTGGAAAAAACACATTCTAAACACCAGAGATAAATTCAGAAAAATTTCGCACAAAGTCTACCCATTAATTAATAGAAAATCTTCCATGAATCTACAAAACAAACTCCTCATCTATACTGCCATTATGAGACCCCTTATTAGCTACGCAGGCCCAATTTGGGCTTACTGCGCTAAAACAAATCTCAATATTCTTGAAACATCTCAGAGCTCTACTATTAGAATGATCACCAGGGCTTCCATGTACATGAAAAATAAAGATATCTACAAAGCACTTCAATTACCAACTTTCAAACAACACATTCAAAAACTCGCCTCAAGGTTTTTTAACTCTCTCGAAAATATAAATAACCCAAATATTCAAAATCTAGAATTATACTCGATAAATTCTAAAACCAAAAGACCCAGGAAAATACTTTTTGACTACAACCCGCCTTAATTCACCCACAATTCATATTTTTAAGCTCCGCCCATCCAACATATAGTAACTTTCACTCATACGCTGGCAGCCACTAGCAGCATCGCTTCAACTCACTCAACAGCCAATCCAATAGCTTGTTCTCATCATCCATCTCTGCAATTTCTTTTCGACTCTCGGTTCTTTGATTCCCAATGCAGTTCAACGCTCATCCAATAGATGGCGCCATGATCTCCTCAACTTCAAACATCCATATCTTTGCTTCTCTCCATCCAATCCTCAAGATCTTTACAACCAAACTCAACAAGGACATTCTCCACTACTATAAACATCCACCATTCCAAAGAGACTTTTATTTTGCAAGATTTGGGCTTGTGGAGCGCTCCGCGCTCTGGGCGCCCATTGAACTTCAACGTCAACGTCAACGTCTGATGCTATTTTCTCCTTCTTTATCCAATTATATTTACGCCCCTATCATTGGGGGTATGAATTAAAAAAATAGATTTTAGGGTTGTCATAATGCAATTTTAGTATTTACAATTCTTGCTCTGGGATAGAGAACTAGCGTCTGTTCGCAGCCCGGCATCCCTATGGGAGACCGAAAATTGGACGCGTCTATTTAAATCGTAGGAATTAGTTAGGGGATTTCCCGGGATCGGGGATTTTTCCTTTCAGGAACATTCAATTGTACTGGTAAAGTAAAAACAAAACGTCACACTAAATCGGAGCTGGCGATTATTCATTCATCCTTTTTTGCCCTAGTAAATAAACAGGAACTGCATCTTTCTTGTGCAAAAAAAAAAAAAAAAAAATTGTGTGAATTTTAATATCTCTGCAAATCTTGTGAAGATTTTTTTTTGTTGCAAGTTTAAAACGTTCGGTCTCTCAAAATTGTGTTTGTGTATCTTCTAAAGTATTTGATGGAAGAACACCAATATCCAAAAGAGATGCTAATGCTCTTCAGTCTTCAATTTGTTTTAATAGTTTGCAATTTGTATATCATATTCGATATGTTTTCTATGCTATCCAACTGTTATTTCAATAGCTTCTTCGTATTATTCTATGACTATTTTGATGAAAGCCGAACATGTTTTCCCACATTAACAGACACTTCTGATACAATATGTTGATTCCTTACTGGTTTTAAATTTTCTATGCTACTCCTATGCAAATATAATTCTCACAAACGATGTTGTCATGGCACCTGCTACCTCTGTATTCATAAATAATGACATTTTCCAATCATCAAATTCCCTGCCAGAGTAAGAAAAATATATTTCAAATTTAAATTTGTATCTTCATGAGATTGTTTGATCAAATATCTCATAAGATTAAGTTTTATACCGCTCGTTCTTGAATACACACTACATCAACTGTATAATACAAATAATATGATGGATGTAATTTCTTTAAGTGGTCATTATAGCTCCCTTTCTGTGAAAATGTGAGATTGCATATCTCACATAGCCCTATGAAAGGGCTGTTTTTGCCAAATTAAAAATTAATTGAAAAGCTCTAATTATGAAAAATGAGTAGGTAATACTCCTGATGATTATCTGATATTAAAGATTTTCTTCATGTATTATGAATGAGCCCAGCTGAGTTATTGCAGGTCTAAGATGAACAATTTAATTTTGATTCTACCAATGGCACCTACAGATACAGCTTTCCACTTTGATTGTTAGTGATGAAAATGATGAAAGATTCCCAGTAACCATCTGTTACTCAAACAGTGTATGTTCTGAAATTAATAATACAACTTGTTTTTGAAGAAATTTAAAAAAAACTGCTGTCTTTAATGTTAAAAGTATTTATGAGTCATGATCATGCCTTATTTATATATATAATGCATGGTTAAAAAGTTTATGGTGAAACAATTTTGTTTACTATGCAGCAGGCATATCTTGTGTGACTGGAAAAGACAAATAAATATTAACATCAAAAATGTACAAACGGATATAAGAAAAGTACTGTGATTCATTGATTTCAATTTGTAAATTTCATTCTACCATGCAAAAGGTCAACACCGGACTTTGAAAAGGAGGGCAGCTCCGCTGCTGACTTTTAACCAAGTGAAAATTGAGACACAATAACCAACACCATTTAAACTATTTTTTAATCAGTTAGAATTTACACTACAGTGCAATACAAATTGTAATTGAGGTAAAATCCATCATTTTTATTTCATAATTGAATGAATGTTATATCAACGTAAAAGAATAAGATTTTCTGTTTAAAAATACATAATACATTCCTTATGTAAAATTAATTTGTCTATTAAAAATCTTAATTTGTGCTATTAAAAACAAATATTTTTTTACTATGTCTATACATTTTTAAGAAGCATTCCAGAATATTTGTTTTTAAAGTATAAGATTGATAAGTTGTAAAATATTTTGATAAAATGTGAAAAATAATTTTATGCATAGCTGATAAATATTTTCTTAGTACTAATTCAAAGTTTTATAATTATCTTGCGAAACTTTAACCAGATGATATATTTTAATTGTTAAGTATTTTTTAAAGATTGATTAATGGTTAATTCAAAAATTAAACTTATAATCAAGTAGTTAAATACCCATGAATGCAATTCTGCACAAAAAGGTTCACGACACATATATAATGTATGGTTTAATATTTTGTTATGTATATTAGTTAATAGGGAAGTACTTTATACAGTTTATTTATATAAATTATAAAATATTTTATATAACGTATCTATACAATGTCAAAAGTTTTCTTATTATTAGATCAAAAAGCATTATTAATAACTTTATGGAATATATTTTAATAGAAGTTCTTAAGTTAAATAATACTTTTAGATATATTAATTTCAGAATGCTTATATTTTTAAATTTTCACAGGAACCTTTTATTCAAAAATATTTATTAAATCCTGAAGGTTGCTAAGTTGTATGGATAGTAAATAAATACATTAAAAATTTCCAAGAAAAATTTTTATCAACTTCCAAAATGTTGTTAATACCACAATATTTATAGTATTTGGAAAAATTTTACTCTGAAGAAATGATTTTTTTTACAATGTTCTAAATTCGTGTAGCGTCATGACCATATGGAACAGTTAGCGTGTAATACCCACTGATGTAAACAAGTATTGTAGTCATTTGTTTTGCACTGTATTTGTGAAATGTAATATGCTTCATATAAGATAAATCAACTTGTATTTTACTATATATACTACTTTTTAATTAAATGAGAAATTATCACACAATTTTTTCTATGTCTTGCTTCAAAACAGACTTTGCAATCTTAATTTTGGATTGCTATAGTATAAAGGTATTGAATTATTCTTTTATCAACAAGTTAAAATAATGACTTCAAATTTATTTGGTTTTCATTGACATTTTTTTATGAGTTTGAAAGCATCCTAATTTAACTATGATTTGCTAATATTTTTTTAAAAAAATGTTTGTAAAATTTTAGTTATTTTTATTCATGTCTTTACGTCTGCTAATAATTTAATTCAATGAGACTATTTCAGACATTTGATATGTATTTATTTTTAATATTTGTTGAAATTGTGTGGTAATATTTGTTGGTTTATACATTGAGAATTTTCAAATTTGAATAAATAATCAGTGCAAAAATACATAAATATTTTTAAAACATTGTATATTTGAAAGGTTATATTGCAATACCTTCAGAAAGATTCTATTATTTCTTAAGAATTGTTATTGATCAGTTTAGAGAAAATGATTTTCATACGAATAATTATTTGTGTCTATTTGTAATATTACATTGTAATCATATCTTTAGTGACTTCTGGACTTTAATTTCTGTAGATAAATGTTAAAAAAAAAATTTCATACATGTAAATATTTATGTGTAACCCTGAGGATATTTTTTTATTGAATAACACCATAGCATTTAAAAAAGCAGTATTGTGAAATTATTGGGCCATTTTGCTACAATTTTTTCAAGATGACTGTACAACAATGAAGCTCGTCAAGAATTATATTATAAATTTTTTACTTCATAAATGTGTAATGTAATTTAAGCTGTCTTGTAATTGATGGAGGAATTATTATACATTTCTTATATCTTGCTTAAGATATATATTTATGATATTGTGGTTTTACCATTTTGGAAGAATCATTGTACATCAGTTTTTTCTTCCAATAATTCTGTGTGACAATGATAGAGTAAAAAATTATGCACATAGTACAAAATTTTGACAAAAATGTCTTTTATTCCAGATTATTCTTCAATCAATTGAAGTAAATTTTAGATGCTTAATGACAGGAGTAAGATTTCACAATATACTTTTTTGAAGGACATGGCTTTGATTTAAACACAAATTTAATGTGTATTTTAGTACTAAATTTTCACAATCTAACCTGACATTCTTCCTGTCATATCCCAAATGCTGTTCAACATATTATAGTTGACTGTGTGGTGTTTCATCACCTTTGCCTCAAATTTTTTAAGTCATCTGTTTTAAACTCATGACTTGGGTGAGAGAAATCACAATTTGTTTGTGTTGTAATACAAAATTGAATTTGTAAATAATGTTTAAGATTTTAAAACAGACATTTCAAATCTTAATTTTTTTTTAATGTGGTCTAAAAAATGTTGCAAAAATTTAAATGTTTGGTGCAGTATATACAGATTTTATTGTATGCACGAGCTCCAACATTCGTTCGCATAGAATAAATAAAATCATTTCGATATTTGTCTGGAAGGAAAGTAAGGATAAGTGTTTTTAGAAAAGGCTTTATATTTTTATTTGTTTATTGTTAATTAAGAATAACTAATGTATTTATATGCTGAATTGATTGTACATATCAAATATTTAAAAAAATGCTTTTTATTAACTTTACCAGTAATTCACAAACAATTGTCGAATTGTTTGACGTTTCAAATCCAAAATTCTTTTATATCAGTAAAAGTATTCATGCATACATTGAAAATATTTTTTATTATATGTACTTAGTTAGTTTTGTGCCAATATTAAATTTATTACTTGATTTATTTCCTATAAATTATGTGTACTTATAGAATCTAAATTCTTTTCTTGTATTTAAATGAAAGAAGACAAATATTTAAAAAATTCTTATATATATTTTGTTAATTTTATGCAAATTTAAGTTTAACCAATAATTGTGTTTAGTTGCCAAATAATTTATAATTTGTTATTGTAATTCAACCAATATATAAAATATATTTTGTCATGTATTATATTTCAAAAATTATAACACGTTACCAAAAATACCAGTAGTGTATTTTTGTTAATTTCCTGATATATATAATTAGTAAATCATTATGTCAACAAAATATTATATGGAGTTGGACTCAATATCAAATGCCCAGTAGGAAGAAAATTGATGTATAATGGGAACAAACTTCATGATCAGATAGGGAATAACAATGTATTTTCTTATAATTAAAAGTTATGTCCTCCAATCCAATTTGGAGACATTTATATCTACCTAGTGGAAAGAGAATGCTTGTACACAAGACAGTTTGTTCTCATATTTCAGCATTTTTTGCTGAAGAGATATCAAATAAGGAGGAGAACTCTGCACCAACATCTGTGGAATAAAACTAGCAAGAAAGTGAGTTTGATGAAATAGTTAGAAATTAGAGATTCAGTTTTAAGTGAGCATTTCATTTTGAAAAGATCTACATAAATTTTAATTATGAAATACTTAAGAAATATGTGTATTTATTATAACCAACTCAATATAAAAAAATTACATCTTCAGAAGTAAATTTCCGTCAAAAAATAATAAGTTTTCCATATATTTATCGTGACTTGTGTAGAAAACTGCAAAATTTTATCACTTTGTTAGAAATTTTAAACAGATTGAAAAATAAAACCATTTCAAGTTTTCTATGTAATGTTACTGGATGTTGAACATTTCACCACAGAACATAAAGCAAATTAATTTATTGAAATACCAGGTTGTTTCAAAATAATTTGCTTTTATTAATTTTAGTCGGAAGGAAAATACCTGAAAAAAGCATTTAAAAAATCAGTATTGCCATCTGAAGAGGCATAACAGCTATTAAGGTAAATATAAAAAAAAAAAAGGATAATTCAAATAAAAATTAATTTGCATTTAAAAAAGCAGATATGTTTATGTTGAAATTTTTATTGTATTAGATCATGTGATGAAATGTTGAATTTCTTATCATTCATGACCTGATTGCTTAAATGATTAGATGTATGTTTAAAAAGTTGTGATTTTGGCATTGGCAAGAGTGTGTACAGAAAAACACTGCATATATATTTTTTTAGATAATGTAAATTTGAAGGGGAAAAAATGCTGATTTTGATAAATTTCAAGGTCAAATGGAAATTTGTTAGTTTAATAAATGTTATTTTGTCACATGCACAGCCAAAGACCTCCATTGTCAAATAATTGAATATGATGAAAATTGTTGGAATTTACAAATACCAGTACTTATTATCTTTTTTTAAAAAAATGTTTTGCCAGAAATTTTACAAATTTACTTTTAATTTTTTTTGAATCTAAGAAAAATTGTTACTTTTCATTGCTAATCTTTAATTCAAGTTAAAAATATAGCATATTGATAAATGTAATTATGCTTATGTTTAAATATTTTTAAAGTTATATTTTTTTTAAATATTATTCAGCGAAGATGCTTGACATGAATTCCATCCCCCTCCCATGAGTTAATTAATATTGTTTAAGATATTTTTTGAATCGTACAATCTTCAAAATAAGACAAGGAGTAGCATTGTTATATATCTTTTGACTAGTGACGCAAATGATAGCTGTTTTAATGTATGTTTTGTTATGTCGTACTTCAAGTGTTTGGTATTATGAGTTGTTTTTTTCTACTGGCTGTAAGAAAATCACTAAATCTAGTATTGTATGTGTGTGTATATACATACATGTTCTAATATATAGCACTTGGTAATATTCCAAAATCTGCTGTAAATCATCCTGTTATTAAAAGATGGTCCTTTAGACTTGTTTTTTGCTTTCAGGTATTCTCATATATGCATTTTACATAAGTTGAGTAAATTTTGCTTAACTGTCTACACATAAGAAATTTAATTATAAATAAGATGAAGTAAGCAAATAAGAAACAACAATTACAAGCATACAGACATAAGTAAATACAACAATTTAATTCACTGACAATAATAATAAATTATTTGTTTCGATGCGTTTGATACAGGACTTAGACCTATCAAAACATATTAAAAAAAGGTTTAGGAATATTGCAATTGAGGAGATTTTCGCTCTTGAATTTCCAACTCTTTGTTTTCCTTTATAAATTTCTAAAACATCTTTTACTAAATTTTTCTTTGTATCCATCACTCTTAAGAGTAATTTCTTTTAATATAATCTTTAAATTCTGAGTAATTTTTTTTCTTTTGTTAATTAAGCCATTTTGTCGAAGAAACCAAATTACAACACCGTAAAGTTAATTTGATTGAAATAAACTAAAAATTTTGACTTATCTCTGAATTCAAAATTTTCCGGAACAAAATTGATTTTCATCCTCCAAAAATGTGTATAAAAATATTCCCATAAAATTAAAACACGTATACAAGCCAGCAATCATAAAATTCTTACATAATAATAATAAAAAAGAACTGATTGACTTCCTTTTTAATTCAAATTTGAAATGATATTGAATACAGTTCTTAGTACTCAAAAGTCAATTTTCTTTGAGAGTTGTAACTATATTACAAAAAACATTTTTTGAGTCATTTTGCTTCAGCTGCAATAATAATTGTGTAGCATGCAGCTTTTGCTCCATTTAATTCATTTCAGACAAAGTTATATCTGTTTGGCAACCTATGTCTTTGGTATTCAGGTTCAAATTTTTATACACTGAATCTCATTGATAATTTCTTCATCTTCTGAAAAAAGAAGTAAGAGAAGACGTTATTGAATGAAAATTTATTTTTAAAGCAATATTTATATAAATTACTAAATTTTTCTCAAAATTCATCATAATGCAATATAAATTGAAAAATACACTTTGATGAATATGCATGGTTTAAGTAAATTAAATAAATATCCACATGTAGTAAATTGCTCAAATTATTTTATAATTGATACTAATAAAATGTAAACATAGCTGCTAGAGGAGCACTTGATACTTTGCTTTTCATTTGCCTGTCATACCGGTTCATAAAGCTCAAAGAAGTTAGGTTCTCAGTGTGGACAAATTTTGATGGGTCATAATCTGGGTGTTCTGTATCACTTGAAGGTTTTCCTACAAAGCAGTTTAAATACAAATTTCAAAGTTTCAAAACAATTTACATTATAAACAGTTTTAAAAAAAATAATTCCAACTTCCTACGCACTGAAGACGTGGAGTTCAAGTCATATATGTTGAAGGCAGATCGTCCTCTAAAATTAATTTTACGTGGACTCCCATCGACTACCGACCTTGAAGAAGTCAAGCAGGAGATTGAGAGCGCAGGTTTTACTGTGCACAAAATCTCCCGCTTGAGTAAATTTCAAACAAAGGCTCCCACGTCACCCCTCATATGTTCAAATTCTAAATAACCTCAATGCAGAGAATCAATTACAACTACACCCGACATGTTGGAACAGTCATCAACATTGAGAATGTCGGAACAGCGCCCTCTCAATGCTGGAGGTGTCAGGTTTTCACTCCTCTGAGGTTTGCCACCTCCCTATTAAATTCCGCACGTCTTGAGGGCTCACCGAGCTAAGGGAATGCCCCTAGGGAGGCTGGGAGTTAAGAATTTTAAAAGATTATTTTGACAACAAATGACAAAAAATACGTAATATTTTTATTTCATGCATAACCAATTCGAAGGGTATTTAAAAAAAAATGAACTAATCAAGTACAATAATAAACAATATGAATTATAACTATTATAAAAGCCTCCACTACAACATGGAAATTCCCTTAAGGAGAACAACATGAATTTACCAAAATCTAGAAAACTAGTTTTGAAAAAGAAATAAATAATTCAAGCGTAAAACTGATCAATTGCTAATTACAAAACTGTTTCGAAATAGGCAATTTAATTCGTCTAAGAGCTTTGAATAATTCATTAATTATTATAATTTTTAAAAAGCCAAAATAATGAATTTTTTCCATATTAAAATATTTAAAACAAAAAAAAAATCACTTTAGGTTATATTACAAGGTAATATATAATTTGCTCAAAATTTCGATACCAGTAATGTATTCAAGTGTGTCTCTTTAGTACCAAGTTTCTTTCACAAGTCAGCATTAACATATATAGAGAATTAAAAAAAATATTTAGAACAAGTAATTAACTAACAGTAGAAATTATATTTCTATAATACTTTTAAAATAAATAATCGTCTCTGAAATTGAATATCATGAAGGTAACCCAAAATGTTCCCATCTCATTAGAATCATTTTTCTATCAGTGAGTGAAGATGGTTTTTCAATGTGCGTGAAACCAGATATGGATAGACCATGCCAAAAGAAGGTGTAACTTGATTGATTTTCTCTCAGTTTTTCAAAATTTGCTATTGCTATCAAACACAAATATCTTTAAATAGAGTGTAATGTTGGCATATAAATAATTTGATATTCTTTCCAGTTGGATGTTATTGCAATTACTTAAACAAATTAATAATGAATAATAAATAAGTTTACATAATTGTGACAACTGCCATGCAACATGAAGAATAACCAATAATTTACAAAATTTGTCATATTATATTATTACAGCTTTCATCACTAAACATTAAGTTAGACTCCAGTGTTTAAATAGCACACAAATTTAATAGTATCTTGATGCAAGGATAGTAAAAATATAGAATTAAGTAACAATAAAATTATTGCACCAAGCTTTACTAACACACATGCATTTATTTTTTTATTCATTCTAAATATAAATGTTGTTTTGTCTTCTATGAAAATAGAAATTAATTTTCACTCATATTTTTGCAGAATTTCACGAAAGCTTTTTCTGGGTTTCATGAATATTCTCCAACTTTTAGCAGGTATTCACCAACACACAAGAATTTAACATAATTTTAAAAGTAAAATGATGGTGTGTATAAACTTATTGGAATCAAAATGACTTATTGGAATGAAATGAATTTGCTAATACTGTTTCATATGATAAAGTCAATACATTACAATTTAAAATCTAAGTTACATTTTTCATATGGGATGAAATTCAGGGGAAAAAAGCAAATAACACAAAAACAAACATTAGAAATTCACTTCGAAACATCCTTATCAGCTCAATTTGATCAGCCTTGTGCACTTTGATGACTCTAAAAAGAAAATAATTAATTTCATGCACAAGGTTAGTAATAAATTACAAATTAAATTCTACAATAACTTTATAATACACAAACCAATGAAGAGATAGAAAATTAAGGTCATTTTAAAAATGTTTCTATGTATTCTTTGTTAAATTGAGAGAAAAGAAACATAACTGTTTCAGAGATGGTTGATTCTTGAGGAAAACATTACAAGACAAAAAAATGTAACAAGTAACTAGGGTCTTTTTTGGATACCATTAGAAAAGTTAACAAAAATTAAAAAAAAAATTTAATAGTAATTTATTAAAAAGTTCATATTTTAAAATGGTTTAAACTGGCATATAGCTTCATAAAATGGAAATCTAAAAGGAACAAAATTCAATACATATATATATAACAAAGACCAAATGATGCAACTTTTTCTATTTTCTGCCTACAAGGATATGATTGCTGATGTATTTCATACATACAAAATAATCAAGTTTCAATATAACAATAGAATATAATACTTAAATTAATACCAAAATAAGTAAAAAAAAAAAAAAAGAGTAAATTAATAATGATTTTACAAATATTGCCCCTTTTTAAAGGCTTTCATATGAGGCTGGGAGTTAAAATTTTATAAAGATTATTTTAGCATAACAAATGAAAAAATAACGTGAGCAAATATTTTATTTATGCATAAAGTCGAAGAATATTTAAAAAAAAATGGACTAATCAACTATATGTGAAACAAATAAATAATTATAACTATTATAAAAGCCTCCTACACTATGCAACATTCCCTTAAGGAAATATACCACCGATTTACCAAATATCTAGAAAAATAGTTTGAAAAAGATATATAATTCAAAGCTTGTAAAACTGATCATGCTGATGTACAAAACTGTTTCAAATAGAGCAGATTTAATTCAGAACTTTGAATAATTCGATTAATTATATAATTTTTGATCAAAGCCAATGATCTCTTTTTTCTATAAAATATTAAAAACTAAAAATCATTAGTATATTTTTTATATTACATAAAGATACATTTAACCTATTAAGAATTCATTATATAATATATTCAAGTTGTCTCTTTGTTAGTACACAGATATCAATAACATTACTATCAATAATAGGTAAAATATCTTTAAATAAATATTAACTATAACATCATTATTTTCTATAATATAAAAACTAAATAATCTCATGTATATCATAAAGTGAACTTAAAGATGTTCCCATAAATTGTAGAATCATTTTTCACTTCGAGTGGTGAAGATGGCTTTCAGTGTAACTGGGCAGAATTCGGATGAGACCGTGCCAAGAAGGTCTTGGCTTACTGTGATTGTTCTCTCGAGTTTTTCAAATTTGCCTATTTCTGTTCCAACCAAATATTTTAAATAGAGTGTAGTCATTGGCACATATATCAATAATTTGATATTCTTTTCCAGTTGGATGTTATTGTAGCAATTGCTTAAACAGAGATTAATAATGAATAATAATATAGTTTACACATAATTGACCACTTGTGCAACGCGAAAATAACGCAATAAATTTACAAAATTTGCCATCATGTTATGTTACAGCTTTCATCACTTTAAACGTGGTTAGACTCAGTGTTTAAATAGCACACAAATTTGAAGTATCTGTGATGCAGGAGATAGTAAAAATATAAAATTAAAATGGCTGTAAAATTATTGCACCAATTGGCTACTAACACACATGCATTTTATTTTTTTATTCATGTCCTAAATATAATCTGTTTGTCTTCATGAAACTATAAATTAATTTTCACTCATATTTTTGCAGAATTTCCAAAAAGCGAAAACTTTTCTGGGTTTCATGAATATTCTCAGCACATGGAGTATTCATAACACACAATTTAACCCCATAATTTTTTAAAAGTAAAATGATGGTGTGTAGAAACTTGGAATCAAAATGACTTATTGGAACTGAAATGAATTTTAGTAATAAATTCTGTGCATGATAAGCAATCAATACATTACAATTTAAAATCTAAGTTACATTTTTCATATAGGAGAATGATAGAAAATTCAGGGGGGGAAAAAAGCAAATAACACAAAAACAACAAACATTAGAAAATTCACTTACCAAACATCAACCCGGCTCAATTTGATCAGCTGTGCACTTTGATGACTCTACAAAAAGAAAATAACATTAATTTCATGCACAAAGGGTTAGTAATAAATAATACAAAATTAAATTCTACAATAACTTTATAATGCACAAACCAATGAATAGAGATAGAAAATTAAGGTCATTTTTTAAAAATTATGTTTCTATGTAATTCTTTGTTAAATTGAGAGAAAAAAACATAACTGTTTCAGAGAATGGTTGATTCTTGAGGAAAACATTACAAGACAAAAAAAAAATGTAACAAGTAACTAGAGATCTTTTTTTGGATACCATTAGAAAAAGTTAATAATTAAAAAATTTAATAGTAATTTATTAAAAAAAAGTTCATATTTTAAAATGGTTTTAAACTGGCATGTGCTTCATAAAATGGAGAATATAAAAGATAAAAATTCAAATACATATATATATATAACAAAAGACCAAATGATATTGCAACTTTTCTATTTTCTGCCTAAGGATATGATTACTGTTATTTCATACATACAAAATAATCAAGGAAGTTTCAATATAACAATAGAATATAATATGACAAAATTAATACCACAAAATAAGTAAAAAAAAAAAAAAAATCAGTATGTGGTTACAAATATTGCCCCTTTTTTAAAGGCTTTCATATGAAGGCTGGGAGTTAAAATTACAAAGATTATTTTTTAGGTAACAAATGACAAAAATAACAAAATATTTTTTATTTCATGCATAACCAATTCGAAGATATTTAAAAAAATGAACTAATCAACTACAATGAAACAAATAAATGAACAACTATTATAAAAGCCTCCTACACACAAAGCAGGAAATTCCCTTAAGAGAACAACACAAGATTTGCAAAATCTCGAAAAACTAGTTTGAAAAAAGAAATAAATAATTCAAAGCTTGTAAAACTGATCAATTGCTAATTACAAAACTGTTTCGAAATAGGCAATTTAATTCGTCTAAGAGCTTTGAATAATTCATTAATTATTATAATTTTTGACAAAAGCCAAATAATGAATTTTTTTTCCCATATTAAAATATTTAAAAACACAAAAAAAATCATTTAGCGTATATTTTTATATTTTACAAAGGTAATTTAACAGAGAAATTTCGATACCAATGTGTATTCAAGATTGTCTCTTTAGTACCAAGTTTCTTTCAGACAATTCAGCATTTACATATATAGAGAAATTAAAAAAATATTTAGAACAAGTAATTAACTAACATTGAAATTATATTTCTATAATACTTTACAAAATAAATAATCGTCTCTATGAAATTTTATATCATGAAGGTAGCTTAAAATGTTCTACATCATTATTAGAGATCATTTTTTTTCTATCGGTGAGTGAAGATGGTTTTCAATGGTGCGTGTGAGCCAGATATGGATAGACAAATTGCCAAGGTGTAACTTTGTGATTGATTTTTCTCTCAGTTTTTTTCAAAATTGGCTATTGCTATCAAACTAAATATTTTAAATGGAAGTGTAGTCATTTGGAATATATCAATATTGAATTTATTCTGTCTAGTTAGTTTTATTGTAGCGAACCACTTAAAACAGAATTAATAATGAATAATAATATAAGTTTCACATAATTGACAGCTGCTTGTACAGCTTGAAGAATAATACACAATAATTTACAAAGGGCATACATCATGTTATGTTACAGCTTTCATCACTAAACATTAGTTAGACTCGGTGTTTAAATAGAACACAAATTTATTATTATCTGTGATGCAAGGATAAGTAAATATAAATTAAATGAAACATAAAATTAATGCACCAATTGCTTTACTAACACACATGTATTTATTTTTTATTCATCTAAATATAAATGTTGTTTGTCTTCATGGAAACTATAGAAATTAATTTTCACTCATATTTTTGCAGGAATTTCAAAAACGAAAACTTTTCTGGGTTTCATATTCTCCTTTTATGGGTATTCATAATACACAATTTAATCCCATAATTTTAAAAATCCAAGAATAATGATGGTGTGTAGAAACAGATTAACTGAAATGAATTTTAGTAATAATAAATTCTGTGCATATGATAAATCAATACATTACAATTTAAAATCTAAGTTACATTTTTTCATGAGAATGAAAATTCAGGGAAAAAACCAAATAACACAAAACAACAAGAAAAATTGGGGTCACTTACCAAACATCCTTGGCTCAATTTGATCAGCCATTGTGCACTTTGATGACTCTACAAAAGGAAATTATTTCATGCACAAGGTTTAGTAATAAATATTACAAATTAAATTCTACAATAACTATAATGCAAAAACCAATGAATAGAGATAGAAAATCAAATACATTTTTTTAAAAAATTATGTTTCTATGTATTCTTTGTTAAATTGAGGAAAAGAAACATAACTGTTTCAGAGAATGGTTGATTCTTGAGAAAACGATACAGACAAAAAAATGTAACAAGTAACAGGGTCTTTTTTGGATACCATTAGAAAAGTTAACTAAAATTAAAAAAATTTAATAGTATTTTTTAAAAAAAAGTTCATAATAAAATGGTTTAAACTAGTGCTTCATTAAATGGAGAATAAAAGGAACAAAAATTCAAATACATATATATATAACAAAGACCAAATGATATTACCGCTTTTTATTTTTCTGCCTACAAGGATATGATTGCTGATGTATTTCATACATACAAAATATTCAGGAAGTTTCAATATAACATTAGAATATAATATGACAAAATTAATACCACAAAATAAGTAAAAAAAAAAAAAAGAGTAATTAATAATGATTTTTTACAAATATTGCCACTTTTAAAGAGGCTTTCATATGAGGCTGGGGGGTTAAAAAAATTTTCAAAGATTATTTTTAAACAACAAATGACAAAAAAATAGCATTAAATATTTTATTTCATGCATAACCAATTCGAAGAATTATTTAAAAAAAATGAACTAATCAACTACAATAGCCAGAAACAGATAAATGAATTATAGCTATTATAAAAGCCTCCTACACACAACATCGGAAATTCCCCTTAAGGAGAACAACAATTTACCAAAATCTCGAAAAACTAGTTTGAAAAAAGAAATAAATAATTCAAAGCTTGTAAAACTGATCAATTGCTAATTACAAAACTGTTTCGAAATAGGCAATTTAATTCGTCTAAGAGCTTTGAATAATTCATTAATTATTATAATTTTTGACAAAAGCCAAATAATGAATTTTTTTTCCCATATTAAAATATTTAAAAACACAAAAAAAATCATTTAGCTTATATTTTTATATTTTACAAAGGTAATTTAATTTGCTCAGAAATTTCGATACCAGTAATGTATTCAAGATTGTCTCTTTAGTACCAAGTTTCTTTCAGACAATTCAGCATTTACATATATAGAGAAATTAAAAAAATATTTAAAACAAGTAATTAACTAACAGTAAGAAATTATATTTCTATAATACTTTACAAAATAAATAATCGTCTCTGAAATTGAATATCATGAAGGTAACCCAAAATGTTCCCATCGTATTAGAATCATTTTTCTATCAGTGAGTGAAGATGGTTTTCAATGGTGCGTGAGCCAGATATGGATAGACCGTGCCAAAAGAAGGTGTAACTGTGATTGATTTTCTCTCAGTTTTTTCAAAATTGGCTATTGCTATCAAACACAAATATTTTAAATAGAGTGTAGTCATTGGAATATATCAATAATTTGATATTCTGTCTAGTTGGATTTTATTGTAGCAATTACTTAAAACAGAATTAATAATGAATAATAATATAAGTTTACATAATTGACAACTGCCCATGCAACACTTGAAGAATAATACACAATAATTTACAAAATTTATACATCATATTATGTTACAGCTTTCATCACTAAACATTAGTTAGACTCAGTGTTTAAATAGAACACAAATTTAATGAAAGTATCTGTGATGCAAGGATAGTAAAAATATAAATTAAAATGGCTGTAAAATTATTGCACCAATTGCTTTACTAACACACATGTATTTATTTTTTTATTCATGTCCTAAATATAAATGTTGTTTGTCTTCATGAAACTATAGAAATTAATTTTCACTCATATTTTGCAGGAATTTCAAAAACGAAAACTTTTCTGGGTTTCATGAATATTCTCCTTTTTATGGGTATTCATAACACACAATTTAACCCCATAATTTTAAAAGTAAAATGATGGTGTGTAGAAACTTATTGGAATCAAAATGACTTATTGGAACTGAAATGAATTTTAGTAATAAATTCTGTGCATATGATAAGCAATCAATACATTACAATTTAAAATCTAAGTTACATTTTTCATATAGAATGAAAATTCAGGGGGAAAAAAGCAAATAACACAAAAACAACAAACATTAGAAATTCACTTACCAAACATCCTTCGCTCAATTTGATCAGCCTTGTGCACTTTGATGACTCTACAAAAAAGAAAATAACATTAATTTCATGCACAAAGGGTTAGTAATAAATATTACAAATTAAATTCTACAATAACTTTATAATGCAAAAACCAATGAATAGAGAGAGAAAATCAAGCTCATTTTTAAAAATTATGTTTCTATGTATTCTTTGTTAAATTGAGAGAAAAGAAACATAACTGTTTCAGAGAATGGTTGATTGCGAGGAAAACATTACAAGACAAAAAAAATGTAACAAGTAACTAGGGTCTTTTTTTGGATACCATTAGAAAAGTTAACTTAAAATTAAAAAAAAATTTAATAGTAATTTATTAAAAAAGTTCATATTTTTAAAATGGTTTAAACTGGCATGTGCTTCATAAAATGGAGAATATAAAGGAACAAAAATTCAAATACATATATATATAACAAAAGACCAAATGATATTGCAACTTTTCTATTTTCTGCCTACAAGGATATGATTGCTGATGTATTTCATACATACAAAATAATCAGGAAGTTTCAATATAACAATAGAATATAATATGACAAAATTAATACCACAAAATAAGTAAAAAAAAAAAAAGAGTAATTAATAATGATTTTACAAATATTGCCCCTTTTTAAAGGCTTTCATATGAGAGGCTGGGAGTTAAGAATTTTTAAAGATTATTTTCGGCAACAAATGACAAAAAATAACGGCAAATATTTTTATTTCATGCATAACCAATTCGAAGGAGTATTTAAAAAAAAAATGAACTAATCAACTACAATAGCGAAACAGATAAATGAATTATAACTATTATAAAAGCCTCCTACACACAACACGGAAATTCCCCTTAAGGAGAACAACACGAATTTACCAAAATCTCGAAAAACTAGTTTGAAAAAAGAAATAAATA
>BMAW01008435.1:0-10781 GCA_019974015.1 Nephila pilipes | reverse complement strand
AACAACGTTGTGAATAGCTGATTGAAAACTAAACCTTGACACTACTGAGCTGAATAATTTGCAAAATTAAAGGGATGATAAATTCAGTGATGAATAAATTTCCCTTATACGAATACAGTCTCTTTTCAATTATAAATTCATTGATTTGTCATTAATTATGTTTGTTTTTAACAAAAAAAAATGATGTTTTGCCATAAAATTAATTTTAAGAAATAAAGTGTTAAAGATATTCTAGTAAAAAGTGATTCGGAATCTAATGTAGCATTATAGTAAATAAAAACGATGTTTGTCGTTTTACGTATATGAGGGAGATTGAAATGTACTTTTTAATGAAAACAGATAGTATTTTTGGTGGTACTATCTAAGGCTGCCATCGCTTAAACGATACGAAAGGAAATTTGTTACTGATAAGCCACATTGTCACTGTTGATAGGACTCAAATTCATCATTACACAGAACAAACCAAAAAAATCAAAGTTATGAGTTGATTTTTTAGAATATGCTCCAAATAAGGCACACAAAATATCATCGGCTGGAAAATATATGACGAAGATTGTTTGGAATGCGAAGGGATCATGTTCATTGACCTCTTAGGAAAATGAAATGAAATATCTCTATGCAATACTTTATGGCGAGGTGGTAGTGATGGTTAAGTTTTATGGTGCAAGAGCCAGATGTGACCATGCTTTGCCAAACAAAGTTTTACTGTGATCTACACACTGTGTAACTGTGATTTTAAAGAGTGAGTGAGTGATAGAATTTGAAATGGCGCAAAATCCAACTGTGGCTATGTTGCGCTAACAAAAGTGAGTGAATTAGTATAAAACCAGCAGAATGTTTAATTGTGAACGAGATGAGAGAAAAAATAGAAAATGGTAAAAATTTTTGTTTACAAGACGGAAGGTAGAAAATAGAGAAGGATCGCTAGGGTATTCTGGGATGCGTCACCATCATTTACCAAAGAAAGTAAATCCCATGGAAACGAAAAAAAAAATCACTAATGTGCCTTGAGGTGAGTCGTGTATGTACCTACCGAACGAAGACAAAGCCCTGGAGTCCCCTGAAATAATCTCCCATCTGTATCTTTCAAACACTGTGTACCCATTTTACTCACCTCTTACAACATGCAGGATGTACAAAGAGACTAATTTTTCACACCCGGTCACTACACGGGTGCTACAGGAAGAGGTATTCCACACTTACGGAAGTATTTTTTAAACCACCCTCGTACACAAATCATTAGCGTGAAACTATGTAATTGATGATCCCTAAAAGTTTTGTTCAGAACTAATGATTGAATATAAATGAAATTACAATTATAAAAATCTGGAATATTGTCTCTATTTAATTGTAGGAAAATAATAGGCCGTAAGAAATAATTTAATCTCGTTGATTGATAATTAGTGTACAATTCAATATACCATTAAACTAGAATTATTCTTTAGCTAATAAACATGATATTTGTAACCAGTTGTATTGAAAATTGCGACAATTATTAAAAATATACCAGTTTTTTTTTTTTTTTTTACTTTGAGAGAGAGAGGTATGATTTATCTATTTACAGAGATTAATCCAATGGATATAGGAAACAAAATAAATGAATACATTTTAATACGTTTTTTTTTGTATTCAGTATAATACAATATTTATAATAATCTTCATTAATCATTTTTTCTTAAAAAAATTATACTAACTTTTGATAAAATGAACTTAAGAGAAGGTAAAATTAGTTATGAGAGATTTTAATGCGGTATTATATTGCAATATATATTCTGATAGCTCGTTTACTTTGGTGTAAAATTATTATGTGTACGATAACACATATTCCTTTCCAGAAATTTTGGAATAATAAAGTTAAAATTAGATTGCTGCATTCTATAATGAATATTCCAAAATCTAATTGCATTTACTTTCAAATACTTCACCCTAGAAATCAGAAACATTTTCCTCTTAACGTGATGTATACTTT
This sequence comes from Nephila pilipes, assembly GCA_019974015.1. Taxonomy (NCBI): domain Eukaryota; kingdom Metazoa; phylum Arthropoda; class Arachnida; order Araneae; family Nephilidae; genus Nephila; species Nephila pilipes. The sequence continues at coordinate 8,812 of BMAW01008435.1, read as the reverse complement.
TTTTAATAAATGTCATGCAAATTCCATTCCCTTAAGATATCCTAGTATTGTTAAATTCCTTTGCACTGTTCACTTTCTCAAATTCCTTAGATAAAGAAATGACAAACATTTGCAAGGAAAAAATCTGTAAACATCATAATTCAACTCGACTTCCTTTTCAGAGCTTATCGTTTCATCGGGTGTGAGTTATATCTCAGATATAAGCCTTAAAATGCTTGTTTTCTCCCGGAAACTGAAATGCTATTTTTTTTTGCAGCAGATGCTTTCGCATTTGTCGTTCATTTGAAGCTATGCATTTGTCAGGTACACGTGAACTATAATTCTATCCTGTCATTCAGTTTCTCCGGCGTGAAGTCTTTCAAATAATGTTAAGTTCGAAACGATCCCTAGGTTGATAAAATGAAGAAAACTTAAAAATCGAGCAAAAAAAGTCTATTCAGTGATGACGAAAATGATTTAAACGATGAAGAATTAAATGAAAATGAGAACCAAGAAGACATGTTAGAATACTGTGAGATTCCTTCTAACACATAAAAACGATTTTTGTGATTCAGACTCTGAAGATGATATCATATCTGAAAATAATGGTTTTTTGAAATAAAGATGGCTTAAAAAGGACGGCAAAATCAATGCAACGTAAAAATCTTAAACGAAAATGCACACAACATTTTAACAAAGGGACGTGGAGTAATCGATACTGTAAAAGGAAAAGGAACAGTATATGATTCCTAGATTTTTTTTTTCACAGATGATTTATCAGAGATAATTGGTACTTTTATACGTAGTATTTTTTATAAAAGCTTTTTTTGAATTTTATAGTTGTAATTGGAGTATTTATTATTGTATTTTGTACTTCCGAAGAAGAAATAAAAAGATTTAAAAAAAAAAAAAAAAAACGAGGAAAGAACCAGGTGAAGAGGCGGTGCTGCCCAGATCTAATATATTTCTAAATATATATGTATATATTCTTTATGAATTATACAAAATATATTATTTCAATAGAATGCGAATTACATATCTCAATTACAAAGAGGCTGATGAAGGGAAATTCGAAGCGATCTTGATGTAGTGTTAAATTTTTTTCATAGTCCGAGATAGGAACTTAATCTTCAACACTAGAAAGACGGGAATATTTCTTTTACTAAAAGGACGGAAGACCCTCAAAATGAAGGGTAGAAATAATATGAGAAGTAAAATATATCAAACGCATTTTTAAATACAAATTATCGAAAATAAAAATATTTCGGAATAATAAATCGCATTTTTTATAATTTATTAAATTTATTTTTGAGTATTTATGTGTATTAAAATCAATAAAAACACATTATTTTAAAAGAAGAAATTACATTTAAAACTAAATCTTCTTAATTTAATTTTGAAAAAAAGTCCAGCAGGGCAGTAAAGAAAAATCATTTTGAAATGAACGATACCATATTTGATATATTTGAAGTAATAACATAAATAATACAGAGGCCGATTTGTTTACCTCTAATAAATGAATGTATAAGTGAGATATCCTAATTACCTATTACTTTCAACGCACATACATTTTACAGCTGCACTACATTTAGCTTACACATATCGATTACATTTGCAATGTGTGCAGTCCTCTTTTTATTACACAGGCCGATTTGGTAATTCGTACGATTTTTTGAGTACGATATCTGACCAGAAATTTGAGAAGTATTCCGTGTGGAGTCTTTGTTTATTTCATTATTTTATTGAAGTTCTTCAGAAAGTTGAAACAAAAAAAACTCTCTTTCAGATATTGTATTTCCTGTAGCTTATTTGAACACTATGCGTGCGTTTATTGAATCAAATTCCATAATATTGTAAAAGCGTGCATTGGCCATCTTAAACTGAATGCTTTTATCGTAGTTAGGCGCTACTTGGGCATGAATGCCTACATCATATTTTGTAGAGTTATAAAATGCATGTTTCGGGAATTTCTTTTCATTATCTACTATGTTTCATTACTACAGTTTGGTGTGGGGTGCTTAAAACCAAAACATTCATGTTCTTCGTTACATTAATACACAGTCAAGGTGGAATCATTGTGTTAATAACAAGATGTAGAGAAAAATTGATTCTTTGAATATTTTGTGGCGTTTGATATTATCCGCCTTGAAATTTTCACCTTGCCGACAATGCTAGTATATTTTGTCTTCCATTTCTCATCAAGAGTATGGAAAGTAAAAAAAGTGACGTACTTTCTTTTGCCCAAGAATATTTCCATCAAACGTAAAACAACATAGTCAGAAACTACTAATTTGTCCGGTCTGGTTTATCTTTTCCAAAACATGAAAATGTGTTTATCAACTGTTTTTACTTTACGTATGCTACAATCCAAAATTTAATTCTACAATTATCAGACTTACTTGATATATATCGTAAGAATAAGCATCTAATTTTAGACGGGAATAATTGCTCATCAACTGTTGTATTTTCTTTGGTGGGAAGAAATTATTTTTTCAAGGAATCTATCCCAAGCAGAGGAAATCGAGCAAATTCAAAGTTTTATAATATTTGAGATCTTGCGGGTTTGCTATTGAATCTCATAAATCTCAATATGTCCTTGAAAGTATCGTATGGTATAATATCACAAAAAAACTAGGATCCCACGTCTTATTTCATAAATTAATGACAGAGATTTATTAAGCGCAATATGCTCCTCAGACGTACAAATGAAATAAAAGGATATCTAGCTCTTTCTTTGACATTGACCAATTTTTATTTTAGAGTTATCTTCAAGCCTCTGTTTCAGTACATTCCAGCATTACTTTCATCCGAGAGTTATCTACCAATAGTTAAAAAGCGCTAGATATTTATCCGCTTTCTAATCGTCTCTTTGCATAGGAAGACGCTCCAGTGGGCCCCGATAGTAAATTTTGGCTTTAAAATTTTCCAAGTTTATTATCGGTAGGCATTCTTGTCCATATTGTGCCGACTCGTTCAAATTCATTGCTTGACGTAGCTTCCATATCAGAAATATTTAGTAATGTAACATTGTTTTCAGTCTTGCTACTTTTACGTTTATTTTTAGATGTAGATTTAGTTTTGCTTATAGAAACTTACTTTCCTGCTTCGTCCTCAAATTTAGAATCATTTTCAGATGTTTCAAATGTCTGTGGAAAAAATTCGTCCTCCTCCTCAGGTATTTCTTCTTCTGATTCATGTTAATATAATCCATGCAGATGTTCAACAATTTTTTCATTACTAAGAAATTTACATTGAACCATGCTCCACTGAATATAGAATACTACTCAAGTAATATTTTTTGTTCGGTATCTAATATTATATTTCTTAGAGCGTTAGTCACGTGAGTGATCAAAGTGGTATTTCACTTAAAAATCTCTGCTTAGTACTTCATTTAAAACTATCTGTAATTTGGAACAGTGGAGAGAGGAAACTTATAGGGGAGAGAGTAGGAGATAATAGTACTTATTTTAGTTCAAATAATAACTTTTTATACAAAAAATATTTTTGATTACATATTCCATTTTTATTATGTTTTTGAAATTAGTATTATCGATTTCCACACTGCTCTGAAAATGATGGCTTTCCACCTTTTTAGTTATGGAAAAAAAATTCTTCCACCTGTTTACGCAGAATACAATTTTGTACATGTGTATGCATGTTTCATGTAAAATGAATAAAAATCATAAAATTGCAGAAGCCTGGAACAAGATTAAAGACACAGCCCATAATATTTATTATGAAACTGTCAAAATGACGGCAGCCATCTTTCTAGTGTTAATCATTATTCACTTTTCAACTTCAATAGGAAATAATGGAATTTTGGAAATGAGCAAACAAAACAAACATTTATAAATTACAGAAAGACATGAAACAACCTTTTTATGGAATCGACTTAGTTACATTAACTAGGAGAAGTTAAGAAGTTAGTGTTCAATGGTAAAATTCATTTTTTAAACTTAACACTTTAATTTATAAGAACATGTTGTAATATATAAATATATATATATATATATATATATATATATATATATATATATATATACAGACGTGTGTTTGTGTAAATAGAATTTGATAATAAAAAAATTAGAACACTCATAATACAATAAATTACAGCTAAAAAGATCGGAATCTTAATTTGATAATACGTAGTCAAAATAAATGGTGAAAAAGCAGAAATAAAGCCCTAAGAATTATTTAAATTTAAATTTTAAATTATTATATAAAAGTGAAACATTTAACAATAAAATTATTGATTATAGAAATAATTAAGAGGAACATAAAAAAATGAAGCGATAATCAAAGAAAACTCTTTAAAAGAAACAAAAAGGAAATTAAACTACACAATATTGCTATAGTTGTAATCCGCTGAAACATGTATGGATGTTCGAACCTTCATAATCAAACATAACTTTATAAGCAAATAATTAATATCTAGAAACACGAGCCAAAGAGTTTAAACACTCAAATAGGAAATAATTGAAAATAAAAATAATGATTTAAAAAGTAAACATCACAGAAAAATTTAAATTCTACGTATATAACTATAGGACAACAAAGTAGGAGAAAAATGTTATTAAATATAAAGAAATAACTTAAGATGTAACTTACAAGAAATTTAATGAAGGCTGACGTAGCCATTCGTTCCAATTATTAAGCTTGGTGCCAAAAAAATTACATTTATATACAATCATCATTAAAACAATTTTTAAAAATTAAACAGGAGAGGAAACGAAATTAATTAGGTTAAAAATTAATAGTTAATGAAAAAAAATCATTAAGAAAACAAAAGAAAATCATTAACAAAAAAAATTGTTGTTTTTTAAATTGGTTTTCATAAAATGAATTATGTATTCAGATGGAACACAAATATGATAGAATACATTGAAATTAATTTGAATAACTACTAACTTATTTGTTAAAACGCAAGATATAATTATATAATATATTTCTAAAGAAATAAAACTTAAATTGCTTGCAAAGGAAGGCACTTTATTCATACAAAAAAAAATCATAGCTACCCCTTTTGTCACAAACTTTACTACATATCATCATAAGATCTATAATTTTCAAGTTCATATTTGTTACTTTGTATTAAGTTTAAATACGAAAGAAAGAATTCAGGAGGGTTTAAATTCATGGTTGCATTGATTTTTAATAATTATTTGGTCACATCTATTTATCAATACAAAGCATATTTTAAATTTTTAAAATTTTGTTCAAGGAAGTGACAATATATATTAATGAAACTAATACTAACTAGACCACCTTGTAGGTGGCCTTCAATTCTTTGATTAAGTTTTTCATTCGAAAGAGATTCATTAATTATTATTCTTTAAATAAAAAAATTAAAATTTTAACATAATCCTCAATAGCTATTGAAGTAAGCAAATCTTCAAAATTAGAGCTATATATTAAGAGAAATTTTTAAAATAAACATATTTAATAACTTGATTTATTATTTTTAACTGTAACAGTCTTATCAAAACCTTCAATACATTTTTGTAGAATATTTTGTGAGATTTTACCTGCTTTAGTAATGTAAAAATTGAATCCATTTATAATCATTTTAAAATTAATAAGTATTTTATGAAATCTTGGAATTAAAATTAATAGGAAGTAATTTTTTCATTATAAAAATTGTAATCGATTTTTTTTATATAAAACTTTAATTCCATCAGAAATTATATCGCTATTTGTAATTTGATTAAAAAATTCATAAATATAAAGATGCATTTTAGTAAATGAGGCATACAGTTATTTGTGTATAATGGCATAATTTCTAGAGACCCTATCAACATAACCTATAATAAAGTAATTCTAGATTTTTTTTATTGAAGTTTTTACATTTCTAAACTTAGTGTTCTCTTTATATTTTAACACACACACACACATATATATATGGCATTTATGATACATTCCTTAATTGTTCCTCTGTCAATTTAATAGAGTCAATAGGAATCTTTAATTAGTATATACTTTAAAACTCACAGAAATATGAATCAGGTTTGGCTTGCTTTAGATCATATTATAAAATGCTATTCCTTAAGGTGTTAAGACAAATGATCTTAATATGGAAATCAATCGATTCTTTCCATTATAGCTTCATCTTTCAGAAACATTCAAACAGAAATTAGAGACTCAAGGCCATCCAAGAGAAGAGGCTAATGGCTAATTGAGTTGAGAGAAATGAACCTTATTTTCTAAATTTAAAGAGGCATTTTTTATCTTAAATAATACCTTTTTTTCTCCCTCTGTCTCTTACTCTTTGTGTGTGTGTAGAAATGATGCTTCAAGATAAAAATTACATTTTATTTAAGAAAAAAAACATTATAAGATGCATTTTATTCTTAACATAATAAGTCACTAATTTTGCAAAAATGTAGCCAGATTTTAAGCATTTTGTCATGAATTGTATGTACCAAGACATAAATTGTTCGGTATGTCACCTTAACTATTAGTTTTATGCATTTCTTAGAGTAAATTAAGCACAATTATCTTCCTCTTTATTTAATGATTAATTAAATAAGTGCCATTGTGTGCACTATATTGGTTTCAGATAATAATATGTCTCAAAATATTAGTAATTCTTATAAGATGCTTCCATTTTTAGGACAGTAAAATAGTGCATTTCTTTATTAGCCACCCAAGTAACTAATGTTTTAGTTGGATCAATTTTCATGAACCTGTTCTCTTTTAGGGTACATTGTCACTTTTCAATTTTTTTTATCGTTTGCTTTAATTTTGATTACTTTTAGCTTCAATATATTCAATTTAATAATTTATCATTCGCTTTAATTTTAAATACATATAGCTTAACTTATCATTTGCTTTTAATTTTAATATCAGAAATATTTACTATTGTCCATTTCTCAATATTTCATTTTTTTGCTTTGATTCTTATATTTAATTGAGTACTTTAATAATAATAAAAAAAACGCAACTTGGGTGGCTAAATCTGTTATTTTTAAAACTTTGCATAGAACATTTTTTCTTACTTTTAATATACTCATAATAATAGATTTATTACAATGTTTGTGAGAACTCATTATTATTAGGTGATGTTTCTTAATGTTATAATACTATTAATAATGGAAGGAGTGTATGTTTGTAATGACATTATATAATCTAAATAAGTTCAGAAAGCAAATTAATTAATTTAGCAGAAATAATTATTTTAGTTTTAAAAATTAAGAGTTTCTAAAATATCCCATTGAATTATGTATATGGATTAATTTTTTACTGAACTTCGGAAATCCCAATTTAGTACGTGAAACAGGTATTAGGTTTGAAATCATCTCCCCTCCCACGAACAGTAATTTAGTGTGACCAAAACCGTGACTTAATTTGAAAGTACTGCTTTCGTTTGTACAAAAGAATAAAAAGAAATTTTAAAAATAAATCAATAATGTTATTAAAATAAAGTAAATTAAATATAATGAGATTTTAAAAAAAATCATTTTTGCAAAAATTACAGTAAAACGTTAAATTTTTCACTTAACGTTTAATCACATACAAGTAACAGAAGCAATATAAATATTGTTATAGCTTCAAACTTTTTGTAAATTAAAATATTTCTGTTATGTACTTATTATTTAACACTAATAGCCACCATAAATTAATCTTATCTTCATAAATGTAACACTGGTTGATGAATGAATATACATTTAACATCAATGATTTTTTTAAGCTTAAATTTTTAAACATGCAAACATAGTATTTTGTGGTATTTTTATAAGCTTTTCACATAAAGATATCCACTTTTATGTTCATCTACTGAACAAAATAAATCAAAATAATGTTAAAAAGTACAAGTTGTTAGGTTCAAACTGAAATTTTTTATTTATTTCTTTGAATTAGTTTACAATAACCACTCAACTCAACTTTTGATATCTTTAACAAGTGAAATAAGGTGAGTTCTCAGTTTTATTTGAGTATATCAGAGTATTAATATTACACTGTGTGTGTTATCTGTGAAAAGTAAGACGAGGGCTATTTCTGACAGACTTCGTAATTTTGAACCCCGGTCAAAAGAAGATTTGAAATTCGCACGTCCTTCTGCAAACTACTACATAATGCCACGGGATGCCTTGGAACCTCGCTCCCGTTTAACCTGCATCACAACTGCTTTACGTTGGGTCTTTAGTGACATCAAGGATCTTATCCAAGACTCGAAGAGAGTAACACCAGCCGTGAGTTCGAGAAGGTGACCACTAAGCTACCTTGGCAACTTGGTTAGTTCTTAAAATGTCTGCCTATATCTGTCAGCGAAACCAGACTTGATTCAATTCTCCTTATTTTTGTTACTTGCATTGTCATTTGCATTTTCTTCTTAGACATTCTGAGGAAAAATTCACCATTAGAAGTCTAAGAATAATGAAAATCGATAATTTTATTTTGATTATTTTTTAGTTACATATTTACTATCCTTTATTTTTAAGGCCAATACACAAAGTAATTTTTTTAAATTGAATTATATATCTGAAATAATACACCAATAAACCAGTCAACACACACTGCAATATTTATCATTTTGGAAATAAACATCCACAAAATTATTCAAATTATTTTTTAAATCAAAAATATATTCAATTTACTCATCCATAAAAATTATCAATCGAAAATTTAGTAAAGAAATGTTCACTTCACAAAGAAAACATTGTTTACGTTACATTTTTAATTCACTATAGAGTTTTATACATACACACACACACACACACACACACATATATATATATATATATATATATATATATATATATATATATATGGTAAACAACATTAAGTAAATTTTTTTAAGAAATTGCTCATTTTAAACATTATTTAATAGCCCATA
>BMAW01008428.1:0-28164 GCA_019974015.1 Nephila pilipes | reverse complement strand
GCCAGATTTAGCCCCCAGTGACTACTGGCTCTTTGCTGATTTTAAAAAAATGCTCCAGGGAAAAAGATTTGGCTCAAATGAGGAGGTCATCGCTGAAACTGAAGCTTATTTTGAAGCGAAAGATAATTTTTTTTATAAACATGGTATTGAAAAGTTGGAAAAGTGTTGGAACGATTGTATCACCCTAAAAGGTGATTATGTTGATGAATAAAAAAAAAAAAATGCTGTTTTCAATGTTAGTCTCGGGACTTATTGATCCATGTGTTATATAAATATAAATAAATATATATATATATATATGGTGAACAATTCCATGTTTTTATGTGTATCGCACACGAAAAGAAATAATTAGGTAAATATAACATTTTACCTAAAGGTTTCTTAATTTTAGATAAATATAACATCTTAGGTAATATAACAACATTTAAATGTTTCTCAAAGTTTAAAAAAATGCGAGTATTTGTTTGGATATTTATATTTAATAATTTACAAAAAAATATTCGAAATATTTATCACTTACTGATTTGCTTAAAAGGGCCAATTAATCTATACATATCTCCTTTTTCTTTTCATATTTGTTTTGCTTAAATATCACTATTCCTAATTTAATTCATTGCATTTCTTACCTTCATCTATTTTATACAATCACGTTTCATTTTGCTTGCTCAAAATACCAAAGAGTCACCGAAATTAGTAAAGAGAAAATCAGGAACTGCTCAAAGTCGTAAAATCTCTTTGAAAATTAAATTGATAATGTTACTAAATTGTTTCATAGATTGATTTTTCTTTGATGTGTAAAACCACTTTTTAGTATGAATGTTTATATATTGGCCTTTAAATAAAAGAAAACAGATAAAATTAATTATTACAACATTTGTATGAAAGTAAGTTCTAAGTCTAGTGTCTTCAACATTTTAACTATTTTTATCCTTCTTCTGTTTTACCGATTCTCTGTCTACGAGAAAGAAAACAAAATCTGGTAACTCAAATAGCAGAGACTAAATAAATTCATTGTATTTCTTGGGAGGATGTACTTCCTGAGGAAACAAAAAGGATCCCTTTTCTACAACAACTTGCTTCGCAGACGAAAAAGTATCCAACTCATGAAGTAAACAAATGCTGTTCTTCCATGAGACATGGCATACGTGACATGAGACACAAAACGCAACCAGAAAAAGTCCCGATCCAACAAACCATTAATTACTTCTCATGAATAGTACTGGTTTTGAGTCCCGTGAATTACAAATATTTTTGTTCTTTCTGTTTTGTATGTGTTGCGAACTTCAAGTACTTTATTCTCTACTATTAAATAATCAATTTCATTTCAGTAAAAAAAAACATTATAAGCTCATAAAGGTTTAGTCACGTATATCTTTCCTATAGGTATTCCAAATGATAAAAAAAAAGAATTTGCAGACAGGCATATAAAGCGGGATTAGAAGACATTTACCCAGAATATATTGTTAATTGCAAAATAATGAGAATTTTCTTAAACTTTTTTAAAATTGTTTGAAGTTACTCAGACAATGTATAATTATGTATTCCCACGTCACTTTACTCAATAATTAATTAATTGAAATTCTATAGCAAAGATTCGAGGGCAATAATATTTGATGCTAAACTGATAATAATTTTCAAAAAATACACTTAATTTTCTTTCTGGAATGTCATATGCAGATAGTCTTTAATTGAATTTTATTTTTATAATATGATTTTTATTAAAATACATACATTTAATATACAACTTATAACTGTACTCAAATATTTGCGATTAAATATTTTGGTGATGTATTTATTTATAATGAAAGAGAGAGAAAAGTCACATCTTGGCGTAATAAAATTTATTCAACCAAAAATCAATTTCTTTGAAATTAAATGTAAATATTTTGGAATAGACACAGGAATACGTTATTAGTATATTGTATATATAAAAGAATATTTGTTAAAGAAAAATCAATAAAATGAAACCAAATAATTTTCAATAGTTTCGAACGAAGTTATTTCATTTTCGAAATGTATCATGTTTTTATAAATATTTTTTCTAAGGTGAGTAAAGTTGTGCAATACAAATGACCAGTAAAAAATTCTGCACCCATCACCTACAATTTCTTTTCTACTTCATTCGTCCACTGCTATATTTCCTTACCCTTCTTTTGGAAGTGGTGAAATATGGTTTTCTCAATATTCATCGAAGAGTTAGAATATAGATATTACTGAGGGGAGTGTTAGCAAAATCTTTCAAAATTGAGTGATAGTCTTTAAGTTTAGAATCTCAACCAACTCATAGTGATCCAAACACAATAAGCAGTATAAGTCACTTAATAATTCGGTGTTCATTGTTATTGAATGGAAACGACACAATCTTCTAATAGTTTCATCCCCTCTCTTTATCTCTCTCTGATTATTAATTAGCTTAAAACTCATTCAAATAGCATCTATTTTATTTAATTAAAGTCTTTTTATGGAAATTCACGTAATTTGAAAACCATTACTTGAAAGAGAGAGAGAAGTACTTGGTCATAGAGTGCAAATCGTACGCAGAACAATGAAAAGTGCAGTATTTTAATCCTCATTTATTATTACATTTTTATTCCTTAACAATTAATGTGTAGTAAAAGAAATGTAGCTGCTCATGTTGAGGTACGGAGTATATAAGGTAAGAGGGACATTGGACGGATTACATCGGAGTGAATTTAAAATGCACCTTTTTCCAACTTCAGTGGCACTACTGCGACATTGCTTTTATTTAGGCTCATGATATGTAGGCAAACATTTCTTAGTGTTAGTTCTTTCGAGTTCATTTGCAAAAATGTCAACGAGTCGGTTTGGCTGATACTGAAAACTTGGTCCATGTAACTATTTATGGAAAAATTCATTTCCCACAAGTTTTATAGGTTCATTCTAGTTCATTTCTAGGTTCAAATTTTCAAGGAAGGTTCTCTAGAATAAAATTGGACATTGTCCGCTGTTTGGGGACATTCCACTGGAATACAGTTCCTTATCCCAATTATTGAGAAGCTAATATGCTGACACAGGAAGAGGATAAAGATTTCAGAATATACAAAGAAGAGGGACTCGTCCAAGCACATCACTTCCATCTTAGTCTGATAGGTTTTAAACAAGAAGTACGCCAACGTGATGGATGGGGTTGCCAAGCTTTCGAATTGGAATTTATTGAATTTGGGGACGCTTGAGACATATTAAGTAAGAGACACCTGATGACTCTGTAGTAGATTTTGTTTCGCATTTTTTTATATGCTTAAATCAACACTACAACATAAGTATTATATTGTTTGTTGCAACGCTTCCTTTTTAAAGGGTAGCTTAAAACGAATCTCAATGACTCCACTTCTCACAGCTCCTTCGGAATATTTGAAGTGATAATAGCATTGTATATACTGATCTTATAAAAGAATTCTTTTCCTGTTATGAAATATCGATGTAAACAAGTATAAAGTTTCTGAACAAAATATACTAGTATAAAGGAATTGTAGAAGCCGACTGGTCATTATTGAAAGGTGGTGGTGGGAGGACTTACAGTCGAATCGAGGATTTGAGTTCTGATTTCACAAAACCCCGTCCCGTGGTCGAGATGATGCTCATTAAATCTGTTGGCACTCAAAGTACTCCCATTAGCAGGGTATAGAAGTAAGAAAATTGTCATTATTGTCAATTAAGTGTGTATTAAAATTACGAGGTTTGGCGCCCAAAGTTATTGTGTTGTTTTAAATGCGACATCATAAACATTTCATCTATCTATTCAAGGAGTATAAGAAAAATCGTAATCCTAGGCTCGAAGGCAAATAATGTTCACAACTGATATCAATCCTATTTCTTGCAATAGTCCTTAGAGATCTCATATTAATTTTTTCAGAATCTTCAAGGAGATTTTTCTCCGTGTTTTAAGGTAACTTTTAGACATGGAATTTCTTTATCCATTACTTTCATGTTTTAACATCATATCATTTCATCTGTTGCTAGGGGTATGACTCAGGCGAGAGGAACTGTTTCTACATAGAATAACATCTAAAAATCCCGAAATATTTGAATATTTTTCTCGTGTTACGTACAGAAAAAAGTATATTTTTAAACTTAGCAGTTTCAATATAATCTTAATTTATATTTTTGTTACTTAAAATCTAGTTGCGAAACATAAAGGTATAGATCTCGTTTTTTAAACGTTTTTAACTATTAAATATCTTAAGATCTTAAAATTATCATTTACAATTCACTTGTAATTTTAATGCGCTTTTCTTTAAATTTTAATGCGCTTTTCTTTAATTTTCATTTCGAATATTGAAAACGAAAAAGTTAATAATTTTCTTAAATTAATAATTCAGACTTTATTTAACAATATTTACAAGAAAACTTTGGAACTCCATTTATCGGCTGTAGCTGTGATATATAAAATGATACGTAAATTAAAGAATTTATAAACGGGATAAATTAGCGTATGTAAATTATATAAGTTGTAATTGTGATGTATAATGATATATAAAATAAAGAAATTATAATTCAAATATGTAATGACATGCAAAGGAAAGAAGATGTAATTTTGATATATGATGATATGTAAAGGATCGAGGATGCAATAGCGATGCATAATGATATGTGAAATAAAGAACTTGTAATTGTGATGTATAATGGTATGTAAATTAGATATAAAAAACAAAGCAAAACTTTGAAATAAATTTATTTATTCATCACATATTTAAGCATTCAAAATTGCATCAATTAATAAATCAATGAATCACTTCCACATAGCTTCAAAATCATACATTTACTGAAATAACAGTTTTTACATGAAGTGAGTTATCAGAAATGTTTTTTTTTCATTGCATGAACATGCTAAATATCTACAACTAACATATTATCGTTATAAAGTAACAAGCTTGTTTACAAAAATTAAGGACATGAAATGATTTTAAGCATTAGTGTTTGACATTCAAATAAACATCTGAGTTATTTACAAACTCATTCCAGAAGTTTATGAATAATAAGTATAGCTCATTCTTAACATGAGATATATAACATTAATTATAATTCATTATACATATATTTTTCCGTGATGCGTGTGGTATTTTATTTGTATGTAAAAGGATAAAAATTTCTACATGTTTACTTTAAATATACTGATAACTGAAGAAGTCATCTTTTGTTTCTAACGCATATGAAACTTTTAAATATATTTTAATATTTTAAATATATTATAATTAATTATATTTATATTAAATATGTTTATATTATACATTTATCTTCTGTGAATTCCTAAGAATATAAATTGAAATTAAAATAAATATTAAAATATGCGAAAAGTTTTTACATGCAAGGTTTTTTAAAGAACAGAATTAGCCACCAAAAAAGGCAAAATGAAAATAAACGCGTGACGAGAATTTCAACCTTTATGTTGAAAAATAGTCGGATGACCAATTTATACAAAACCAGAGTAATAGCTCCTTTTGTGACTAATTTAAAGAACGAAGCATATTATATAAGAAGGCATTAATTTAAATTTAAAAAAAACTCTTGAAGCAAGGGAAAATATTAAGTTTACATCATTAAACTCTCCAAAATAATATAATATATTATAATATTTACCTAAAAAAGGTGTAAATGCTTTGTGTAAGCGCATTTCAATAAATATGTTTAAAAATATTTTCCATTCCCATAAAATATGTGCAATTGGATAGATCTCACACACAATTTATTTTTTCATCCTTAACCTTTAAAAATGTATCCAGTTCTGTATTAAATTAGGAATAATCTACATATAAATTACGAAGCATTTACGAAAATTTGTGATCTACATCTACAAAAAAAAAAGGTCCGAAACGTATGAAAATAAAACTATGATTTCGCACCCAGAATTACTCTTTATTTTTTTAAAAACTTATTATTTTATCCACACATGTATGGTACTCATATAATTTTGTGAGCAATAATTTCATTTCGGCAGATCTCACATTAAAATATTATTTTATAAAGCTCGTTAATGATAACTAATACGATATATTAGTTTTTGCATAATTCAATGAGACAATGTTGTATAGTAATTTGAAATCATTAAGTATGTCCTTTCTCCATTTTAGTGCATTAAATTGTGTGGGTAGTAATAGTAATTTTTGCTCAACTGCTATTATTATTAATATTTTACATTTGAATTAAATTCTAGAACTGTATTGACACAAACATTTATCAACTGATAAATTTGTGACTTCTTTATTGTTAGTTACGTACGTAATTAAATGTAAAACATTTGGTACTTGTGTAAAATCCGGAAGACTATGAAAGCTTGTTTAATTTAGCCGAGCTTACATCAAAAATAAGGTTGCCAAAAATCTCTAATTCCATTTACAGTAGCAATGACTCCTTCTTCTTCGCTGTGAACTCGGTATCACATAAATTCAGCTTTATAAGAATCTAAGTGGTGGCACGCGGTTTCCAGGGACATTTTATGATGCCTTATGGTCGATCTTTACAGTCTTTCATTTTTTTTTTCAGATAAATTTGAAAATAGGCCACATCCCTCTGATACGCAAATGGCGTAATAGGAAAAGTCATTTTTTATTTCATATTTCTTACATTGGCGAAATATCTCATCTTTTGGTGAAAATAATCGACGGTATTTTACACAAGAATCAAATAGCTTTGGATTCGTAAGAATTTTGCCTGAACTATATATGTAAGTACATTTTGTTCTTACAACTTTATACCAAGTTACGTTACGGTTCTTGTGCACATTACGAAAAATTCATGCTTTGTATAACAATTTCGTATTAAATTTAGCTTATGTAATAAATGATAATTATATCAAAATCTGTAAGATAATTCAAATTGTTTTGATGACAAAATGACTTTAACAAAAGCACGCCTGAATAAAAGTCAAATTTTTGTAGGACTTCCTGAAACATATTTTTCTGCCTATTGTAAAAGCTAGTCATTCATAATAATGTCCTTTTTAAAGAGTTTTAATTTCTTACTTTTAAGAACAATAGGCATGAAACACTTATGAAAAATAGAAAACGAAAGCTGTCAGCACCAGTTGGCTTCAGCATGATTTGTTCCAGGTTTAATTCTAAACAATGTTGATGGATAAAAAATATTGAAATTGAATAGGTAAGAGCAATTCATTTCATGCATGAAAATGCCTCGTGGCTTTGTTTCAAAAACGTTGAGTCGTCTGGTTTGATTCCACGATTAGCGAAGCTGTTTTATAGATATGGGGCATTAGAGCTTTGCAAACAGAACATATCTGAATTAGGAAAAGCGAACACAGAACTATTAATTCTACTTTTCGTAGTTGAGAAATCAAAGCACACACTAAGGAAGAAATCTTTGATCTGGTAGAAAAGTGAACGGTCCATTGTTGAACTGAAAATCTAATAAAGAACTGAGCATATATCTTTCTACCAAATTGAAAGTCAACGAACTAAATTCTGATTAAGAAATACCAATGTTAAGAATTCTTCTAGGCTTCCAATTTTACAACTGCAATTAATGAAATTATTTATTCGTTAACATTAAATTTATGATTGTTTCTATTTCTTTATTTAGATATTTATGTGGTGAATAAAATTGGAAACTGAAAATCTTATTTACATTTAGAGAGAAGGTTCCCATTCTGAAAAAAGTATGTGTGTATGAATAGAGTATGACACACTGCTATGTATTTCCTTCTTACATTTTTCGAAGAAAATAGCTATACTCCCAAAACATGAAAATGTATTAAACTAAAATTTTCAAAAAACATTACAAGTTTGAAACTTGTGTGAATAAGAATTTAAATCAAGTTTTGTTCAATTGCACATTTAAAGAAAATTTTATCTTGAAATCATTGTTTAATTATGAAGTATTACATTGATGAAAAATCAATTTTAAACTACATTGGAAAAATACTCATAAAAAAGAGTAATACACATGTATGATAATTGTCCACAAGACTTACAGTTAATTTTGCAGTCCCAGATCGTCATCACACTCAATGGCTTAAAAGTTCCCGTTTAATTGCTCTAATTTTAATTTATTCTAGTTACAGGACAAATAGTTTAAACTTCAATTTAATAATAGCAGATATAACCGAGTTCAAGGTCACTTATTCTCACGAACTTTTTTTGTGCACAAGAAATATTTTATTCAATGTTGTTGCATAACGATTTTCATGATTATTAAATTTAGATAGAAATGCATTTAATTCAGCAACTGTTTCAGAGATAACTAAAAGGAAAATCTAGAATAAAATAAGACCTATTTGTATCTATCTTTCTTCTATTAATAATATTAAAATTTTAATGCTTTAGCTCTTCATAATTATCATTTACCTGTTTACCATAAAATTAAGTGATAGAATATCACATACTAAAGTAAGAATTAATTGTCATTGTTTTTATTTTTCATTGAAATAAATCTAATTACAAAGTCTAAGATAATGTGTCGCTTTAGATTGTTATACTGAATTACTTCATATTGTGTAATAACGTTTTATAAAAATGCATATATAACACTATAATAATATAAAACTCTTAGCATATATGTTTTATAAAATATTTTTTTTGACATTTATGGAACATCGAAGGCTATTAAAGATAATTTGGGTGAGTTCGTGACCCTAAACTCAAGTAAAAATTTAACTTACAAGATTCTATTTCCTAAACTTAAAGTACTTTGGCTTTAACTTCAAAACGAGTATCAAGAGGGGAATTTCAAAATTTTTACTGCAGAAAATATAGGTTATTCATTTTAAAGTAACCTATGCTAAGAGATGCTTGAGTATGAAATGGTTTTGTTGACAACTTGTTTTTATTCTACAAGTTTAGAATTTTAATTGAAGTAAGGTAACAAATATTTATTTCTGAGAAAGTCAGTTCAAAGAACTATTCTAATCAGATGGTTAAATTTATCGTGACAAAATGGGACTGTCATACGTATTGCCAAAAAAAACATTCCTTTATATAAAAAAAAATATTTCTATGCAAATTTTTGCAAAAAACAGATTTTTAACTTTTATTTTAATAATTATAAAATTTTTCAAATAAATATTAGAAGTAATGCATATGAGGATATTTGAAGTGAACGATAATATAATTTTCATATTTTGAAAACAAGACAAGTGACAAATTATTAAATTGAATACATTTTATGCTTAATGTAATTATTAGTGATTTTAAATCTTCTTCTGTTTTTAAATCTTTGATCTTTTTGTCTTTGACCAAAACGAGCTGTGATGTCTAAAAATGACAAATATTTTGTTTTTAACTGAATTGAGACTAAATTTTCAATTTAATGATTGAAAACAAAATATGCCACATTTATTTCAAATGTCTTCAAATTATTATTTCTACATTTTCTTTGCAAACTAATACGAAAATTTCCTTCTAATGTTTTAAAAAAAAACGAGTCTTACGAATTCAAACAAACATAATAAAATAATGTTTGTGTTTTAACCTCCACGCTGTGCCCGCACACGTGACTACGACTTATTGTTAACCGGAGGGTTGGCTGTGGTCTCTCTCATGGCCTTCTTCATGACATGGGCCATGTATCTGAAGAGCTGTATCCAGGCCTCCTCGATCTCGTCCGACCAATGCGCCTGGAGAGAGGGCTTCACTGCAAATACGAACTGGGGCCCAATCAGCTGGAAAGAAAGAAAAGGTTTTCAAAAGGAGAGGCTGATAGACCAGGACATGCAATTATACAATATTGAAAAAAATTCAAAATTTGCATTTGAAGTTGAAGTAAATGATAGCAAGTATTTCCATAAAAAACATAGCTTATTTAAACGCAACATACATTACTAACAAAGAATAATATCAAAGTAATGGTATCTTTTCCTTTCTCGGCTTTGCGACTTTCATATTCTCATACTGGTATTCCTATCTATCTGCCTTTTGTAATTTATCTTTCAACATCCAAAATAACATTTTATATGCAGCTACGTTGTGGTATTTAATTGGACCAACATCTGCAGGATCTTTATTTCGATCAACGCCATGTAGGTTGATCTATGGAAATTAGTATTACAGTTTCCAACATAAGTACAGTTCAGAAAGAATTATTAACTATGCTTCAAATAAAAATTATAACGGGACTAACTGACGTAATGTGAAATTTGAAAATGCAGACAGTTTTTATACAAGTTTACAGCATTGATTACTATAAGCGAAGCTTTTTTACACATTAAGTCTGTATCTGTCTGTTACCTAAGAAAGAAACCGTTTTTAATAATGAATAAGGAAAATCTGACTTTTATATTGATCGGTATATCCACAAAATAAGGATATCCTTTTTTGGTTCCCATTTTAAACAGAATAAGTACAGGAATATCAAAATTAAGCTTTTCTAATTCAGAGAGCTGTAGATAAAGTTGTATGCATCATGATAAAGTAGAATTTGCTCAACAGACACTTCAGAGAGTGATTGAACCAATTTAAAAAATACAATAAGTCGTCGATAGATGGCTCCTCAAGTCAGCAAAACATTGTACAGATCTCGTCAGGATCCCGAAACTATTTCAAGCATTTCTAATTCCAAAATAGTGCATTCCACAGCTAATTAGAAGTCAAACAGAATAATATCATAAGAAAAATTCGTAGAGAACGCTGATTAATGAAGAATGAGAACCTCAGAGCAGCACTGAACATTACCGCCGTCAAACAACTAAACCAAAAAATTACTCTTCTTTGATACACTAGACAAACTCCCAGATTTTTCCTCCAAGTAATTGGAAATTAGATCCCTGACAACTCTAATTATAATTTTCATGGATCCACGAACTTCCCGTAACCTAAAGTTCTGATCTCTACCGGCTGTGGCGTTCCTTACTAAACCAGCTATTTCACCTACATTTTACAAAATTTGGATTGTATTTACGGCCACCCTCTGCTGCATAACTCCCTTAAGTCACCAATTCCGACTTCTACAATGTTTCTCCCTCTCGACTGAAGAGGATTCATTTTCTAAGTTCTTCATTGAACTCGGGAGAGGGGGTACGTGAATTCTCATCTCCTAACCTGAACTTCTGACATGAGGTGCTATTCTTAGATTTGACGATTAAATATTTCCCACCACTTGCAGCTCCATCAATACTTTTTGGATATTAAATTAAAATTTCTATCTCAGAATTTCAGATATTGATTCTAAATAACTCAAATGATTTAAATTATTTCGATCTAATTTAAGTTCTCAATTTAGTAAAGATCTTAAATCTTAGACAGAGGCATTTATAGCACTGAGTACTTGGAAGGACTGTTCAATAATTTTTAATTCTTGTCCAGATTAGCGATCAAGGCATGCATAATCTAAGAGTTCCAAATTCCCTTTCAACATATTTATATCTATCGTGGCGTACTATAGGTATTATGACAAACATTCATAGACGCACGAGAGATGAGCCATCGTTTTCCATCAGTTTGGATTCATCGCTCACCTAATCTCACTTGTGAGACTTCTGGTAAGGGGAATTCTTAAATAGCCATTTGCAGTATAGCTGGGCTGATACACATTAACTATATCGAGGCCCCAAGTCCTCACGTGGAGTGACAAGGAAGTTTAGAGGTGGAGATGTCATTTCAAGTGTCGTCTTCGTCATTGGAAATGGGTTCAAAATTACCGTTCAAGTCCGTCGCCAACTCTCACATTGCTTCGAAGTCCTACATTACTAAAACAACAACCAAATCAATCATTTTCACTTTGGAACACATTGTTTTGCGATTGGAAAGACTTGTGGAGTACTACGAGACACATATAATATCTGCAAAATATTTTGTCACACATAGCTCCTCCTATCGACGGCTCCTTGTACTATATATATTTTTTAATTTCTAACTAAATCTCGAGCTCATGATCTGAAGTGATCGCTGCCCAGATTTTATTATATTATGTCCCATACAACAATCTGTACAACCCTCTAGATAGAAAATTCACTTTCGACTACCTTGTCTTATATCTCTATTAATATTATTTAACAAAACATTTTTTTCACATTAATTAAAGCAACATAGATGGAATTCTATTCGAGGATCATAAGTAATTTTTATGAGAATTGGGTATAAAATTCTCATAAAAGAAATTTGAGAATTAGTAAATTATACAACTTTATGAATAGTGTGAATGTTTGATACAATAAACGCGTATCAAAGTAAGGACAAAATAATTCTTCTCTGAATTCTTTAATGAATGCAACCAACTATTCTGAACAATTTCATTGCTATACATGCCCTGAGAAATCACAATTCAATTCAATTATGAATTAATCTTTTTTCGACTGACATTTGAGAAATGACATATCAGGGATAAAGTTTTCAATGTCACTGATTTAGTGAACATTTTCTCTTTTACCGGTGCAGCATTCAAAAATGAATTTATCTTCCCGTCAAAAAATAAAAATAAACCGAAAAAAGATATCAATCTTATTATTTTTTTATTTCTTGTGGTGAGGAAGTTAAGGTAGATCATTTTATTTTTGCTCGTTAAAATATCATATTTCATTACAATTTTTTTTTCCTGTCCACAAAAATACGGTCCAATTCGACGTTTGAAATAATGAAGGAATGCAATAGATGTCTCAAGAGTTCACCTAAGTTCTACATCTATCTGTCTAAAGACTTCAAAGTAAAGTTACATTTTAAATGTCTTAGATGAAGTAAAATAGGGCGTCATAAGTTTGTTGGATTCGATTCAAATCTCTCATCAGTCATTTATAATACTATTAATTCAAACACATTATTAAAATGGCTCTTAAAATCACGAACTGTTAGAAGTTACTGTTTTTTGTACATTGGTTGAAAACGCTGTATTACTTATCTAAGAAGTTTAGAAATATCTTGGCTAACAAAGAGGAAAAGGAACTTTGTATATGTTTTGTAAGAAATATCTTATCAAATTAACCATTGTAGTATTTTCTTCCACTCATCAAATCAAAGGAATATAAATGACTGAGATAAAATAGAATAAATGTTTTAGTTACATATGTGCACAATGTGACAAATTTTGTCATATATGTGGCAAATTTTCATTTAAATTAGTTTCAAGTCCTTCATAAGATAAACTGTGAGATTCGAAAGAAGGAGTTCAATTTCCAAAATAGTTTTTTTTCACTGAAAAGTAGCTTAGAATGAATATCAATTTAGTTGTAATTTTAGTAAAAAAATAATATACTGAATTTAAATCCCTCTTGATTAATGTAAAGAAGATTAGAAATTATTCTTCTGGAATTGGCTCTCCCATTTTCCAATTATCTTCCGATAACTCGATGTCATTTTACGATATCTCAAGTCAATTCTTCATAGAAATGTCACTCATGGTTTTTATTTTTATCAGAGAAATGGATTGTTGTTAACGGTATATATAGTGATACGTATTTTTGTGATTTGATACATATGTTTTTTTTTTTAATATTTTGTCCATATTTTGTTCGCATTATTTGAATTTCTGAAAATAACGATGCTGAATTTGACACTTTTCTAAGACAGTAGAGCAAAATATTTTGTTTCAAATGGTTTGTTGATAAAAATTGAAACATTTCAAAAAATTGGCTTCAAAGACGGCATATAAGATTTGTAAAATGAGTCATATATGTGGCTACTCCTTTTTGGAACTTTTAGTACATACGGAATAAAAATGTAAACTTTAAGAATATGAAGCGTGTTCATCTAAGAAGGAAGCAAACGAAAAAAGGATTGGGGAGTAACAAGATGTAAATGTTAAGATTACGATGTTGGACTACAAGTATGTATACCATGTTTCTAACTGTCATTAGCTGAAAATTGTTTATTTCTTACAAAAATTTATAGCTGCTATTGATATTGAATAAAAACATCATTGTTTGCATATATTTGTGTACATTATTTAAAGCATACATATTTCTTTTTTCTTTTTCCAACCTTACACATATTTCTTAAATACATACATTGAAGCTTTCCTCACGTGATAAGATGTGTAAGTAAAGCCAAATATAAGGCAAAATAAGTTAATGAACACGACCATTAAATGTAAAGGAAAAAAAAAGTTTTTTTTTTACATTAATCGATGAAAAATGTTATAAACATTAAAAAATATCAATAAAACCTCAATGTTTTTTTAGCAAATTTTGACAACATTGGGCGATGAATAAGGGTTAAAGAGAAAACAGTGGCTGTAAATGTTTCCATATGCCTGTTACAACTGAATTATCACTTCAAATAAAAACATAAAATCCATTTAAATGTTTATAAATTAAATGAAAAGGAATTAAACTTAAACTATTTTTGTACATACATATATATATAATAAATAACTTTTAACGTTGTGCATCACATTTCTGCAGAAAAATGTCGCCAAATTTCACTGAATGTTATATCTTCAAAAATTCGAATAATAGCCGTTATGAGGTGCTCCACAAATCCCATAAAACCAAACAATCATTCATTACACGCGTAAAAATAATCTAAAACATGAATATTCCTTATAAAAGCTAATTTAAAAACTTCTTTGCTTATTAAATGGATTTGAAAAACGCATTTTTCCTTTAAGGGATCGTATCTTTCAAAAAACCTAAGTCATATACAAAGTTCAATGTTGCTTGGAACGTTTTACGTCTTAAATTTGTTCTGAAACCTTGGCAGTTCTAATAAACTAAGTTCCCTAATGACTATTAAAATGCATCGTTGAATTTTTTTCTCAGTGGTGTCATTATCTCTTGATATGTGAATCCTATTTTTCCTACATATGTAAAAGCGACGGTCGTTAATTTTGCAACTAATTACTGAAAATATTTAAAGATCGAAACGAGAGGATCTGAAGTCCATAATGTCCCCAAAGTGCTTAACCAAATGCACTCATTATTTTTCCTATAAAATCTTAATTCATTATTCTTAGAAAATTTGCTAGAAAATTAATATTCTTTGAATCATTGCGCAGGAGAAGGAAAGCGTGTACCTAACATTTGTTTTTCATGTAATATATCTTCTTACAATTTATCTTGGATCATTAAAAGTTATTTAATGTTTCTAATAAATCATGAGGAATCCGAGATGTGTAGGAAGCGTATGCTAAAACGAAAGAAATGATGGTTACGTTTGTGTTAGTTTATTAACGTCGCACTGAGAAGAAACACGAGAGCTATTGGCGACAGACTTCGTAATTTGCTATTGCAATGGAATTTCGCGAATACATTGATTGTCGTTTTATTATAGTCACACTTAAAATTAACACAAAAACTCTTGGAGACGATCCTCTCAATTCTGAACTATAAAGTGACGAGGACACTCCTGTGAGCTGGTACTTCCTTCTCTAAACCTCTGCACCACGCAATCAAGAGGACTCGGAGTCTCGACAGATTTAACCTAAAACAGCACCGCTAGCCAAATAACCACTTTAATGGCATAAAGACTGAAACCTCAGCCCAGAACGTACACCAGCAACAAAATTGGGACCATTATCACTCGGGATATTTCTCGAATTTCAGCGGATAAATATAAAATTCTTAAATATCTTATAAATTTATTAACTCATTTTGACTTATTTATAATAATAGAATCTATACATATTTATATATAATATATATATACATAATATTAACGCTATAATATCATATATTACATATACTATATACCTATAGCATATATAACATATAGCATATACATACATACATACATAACATATGCACATCATACATAACCATATAACTCATATAGGAGTCATATACTAACCTATATACAATATACTATACATACATATAACTCATATATATAACTATATATACATGAACATATCATATAGCATCATAACCATACATATACATATTGACATGTTTTCTCTTGGTTTAGAACAACATTGGATATGTTTTCCTTCTTGAAAGTTTAGGAATAAACTTCAAAGTAATCAAATAGTTTATTCAAAAAATTTGAAAACAATATGGCTGACTCTTCCAGATAAAAAATTATGTTGTAGAAATATATTATATTGCCTTCCATTTCCTCATTATCATTATTAAGCGTCATCTCGTTATTTCTCTAAAATATTTCATCTGATTTATATTTTATCAGTACCTAAACACTTATACTCTCATAAACATAATGTTTCCCACAGGGGCAAAATAAATTAAGCCAAATGAAAGAGAAAGTCGGAAAACTTTGGGGATAATAATATGATTTTTAGGGTAAATATACTCAATACTCAATAAATATTTTGCTTACATTGATTTATTTTATGAGATTACTATTATCATAAAAATCGGCCTTTACAGATGTTAGTTCTTAATTTTGAATTGGGCAACAGGTACCCAGAATAAATCTTTTTCTATTGTATATTTGCTCCAGAACAGGATCATTGATATCTATTTTTAAGACGTTGCCTTACAGAAGTACTTCTTCTGGTATAGAACACTAGCGGATAGGTACTAAGATGAACTGATAAATTCTTAACAATAGGGACCACGTTACATCAAAATGTTAAATTCAACATCAACATATTTTTTGATGATTCCCTTTTGGCTTTCTCGATCTTTAAAATTACTTTATTTTTTTTTTCAAATCGGGAAGAAAATGTACTTCTGAAGAAACCTTAATTTCTTTTTTCCCCCACATTCTTATGCTTTTTATTTCCTTCATACAGGTAAAATAACTCAGATTTTAGTAAGAAAGTAGAAGGTCCATAAAAATAACATTGCGCTCATTAAGACAAAAAATCGCTGGTTGACTACAAGATCAAGATATTTAGAATGCATTGGATTTATCTCTATCTACTACTAGTTTACATTCCACTATAGCCTAGTCTACGTTCCACTATTCAGTAATATGGAAGAACATTTTTATTGAAGGAGCATTAAAGAGCATCAATTTTATTTTCTTTGGTATTTATATCCTGATGCCATTTATCTATAGCAGACGAACTTTTGATTTTTCACCATTTAATTAATTTTAAAAGTGACAAGTTGTTTTTAAACGATGAGAAGAGATTGCATTCCATTCTCAATATTTGTTTATATCTGCAATTTATTCCCCACTCTATCTTTTGATTAATTTTTATGACATATTTTGGAAACATTATTTAATTCGGTTTTATAAAACAGTCTTTTTTAAAGACTTATTATGTTTTTCATTCATTTTACTATATATATATAATTATTTGCGATATTGTAATATAATATTTTGCAAGCTTATGATGCCTCTTTCGAAGAGAGAAACAATTCTTGTAAATTTAATACAGATAAGAAGTGAAAATAAAATGAAACGCAAAAACAAAGTTGCTTTCGTGTAACACGTCGAAACGTAGTTAAGTCTGGCCAATATGTGAAAAGAAAAATTTCAAAATTAAGAGAAAGAATTATGTATACCCTTGGATCTTTTTAAGCACTACATAATAAAATGTACTTTTTTTATACATAAAATATGAATAGGTAATCTTTATTTACTTCAAATCTTTTGCAAACTGAATTTGCATGTTATTTCTCGTAAATTAAATTTCTGAAAAATTTTGAACTTTAAGTATTCAAATTAATAGTATACAACAATCAACTTTATGAAACTTTGGATAGTACATTCTGTATGTATAGTTTTATTGTATTTATATATCATCTTATAGAAAATAAAAACATTAAAATGGTTTATTTCCGAAAAAAAGTCTGAAGATTTTCCTATTTTAAAATGTTAAGGCTTTTTATCTGGTATGACAAATATTTTTTCTGAACATGGTTTGCAATATATTCAACAAAAGTTGTTATTTCTTTTTGAATCAAAGTAATAGTTGCAAATAAATACGTGATTTTAGAAATTAAACATTTTTTAATAGAATTCTTTATAGGCCCACATAAAACAAATTATTTTATGAATTACTATCATGTTATTCAAAACTACATACCAATGTTTATTGTACATAGTTTAACAAATTCGAAACTTATATTTCACATTTATTTCTAAGTCAATTATTGTAAAGTAGCACTTTTAAAACACTTAAGAAATTTTGATTTTTTTTAAATTAAACTTTTTTTGCATTTTTGAATATTTTGAGTATATATTATATTTTACATATTACGTATATATAGGTACGTAATACGTACTTATGTGTACGTAATACGAATACGTATGTGAAAGCAAAAAATTCATAAAAACCCTTATATCAAAGGTTTTTATTTTAATCGTATCGTGACCATTTAAATGAATATTTTATTCTAAAAACAGTTTTTAAAAAGATTTTTTAATGAAACTGATATTGTTTTGAACAAATTTTTGAATTTATTAAATTTATTTATTTCATTTCTTTATGTAGAGATCAAACAACTAATTTCAGCTTGAAATAAGAAGACTTCAGGTATTTGATCCGATTCAATAAGTTTAGATACTTTAACCTCTCTACTCAAAAAGAAAGTCCAATTTTGTATCGGATCTCTTCGAAAACAGTTTCAATTTAGTTTCGCTACATCTAATGAGAAACTCTCTTTTGGGACTTCTATCAGCGAAATCTTGCTCAGTCGATCGTGAAACCAGTGGAGAACAAAAACCGTTAAGCCTCGAAATAATGTTCCTTATCTTGATAAAACTCTTTTTTTCTCCCTTCCATCAAACGTTAAAATTGTCCCTTCCCACTCCAAGGTGTTCTAATTGGAATTATATTTATGACTCTCTCCTCGAGCAGCGGCTGTGAACATTCTGTGACGCTCCTTCTGGTGACAAATGATTTCGCACTTGACCGACTCTGCTGGATCTCGAGGAGTGTCAGAGAGTTAATTTTCTTTCCGAATTTCACCCAACGCGCTGGTGGAGAGGGTTCGTATTCATCAAGATAACACAATGGGTGGAATTAAACTCAATGCCAAAACAATGCTACTGAAGTTGATAAAGGGATTCTATAAATCATTATTGTCAAATTTAAAGAGACATGGTGTTTACATTCTTAAACGTGCATTGTATCAAAATAAAATAATTATAAAGGAGCCAATACAATATCACAATATTTTCAGTGAAATGTTAGTGTATTAGAGAATTTATTCATCTAACACCCTAAAGGTTTACAAATCATTTTTGCAGATCAAATAAGGAGGAAATAAAAGCTTCAGAAAAGATTTCTTAAATATTTCGATATTGTTATATTTGCAATTTTTGCAACATGTGACATATGTAAATGATTTTTAGTTCAGAAAATGTTAAAGTGTCAACATGTGTATCAAACAATTTCATTCTAAAACATAACCCATAATGCTTTTTTCCTCAAAGCAAATGTATAATGACATCAAAAATGTCCCTTGGGGGAAGATCTGCATAAACATATAGAATACCCTCAAACTCACCCAAACGTGAAAGAGAATTACTAATATAATCAACACAGTAAATGTAACAAAAAGCATCCCAAGTGATCTTAAACTAAATAATTTATTATAACGATTGAAGAAATTTGAATTGAAACATCTGCTTCAGTGGTAATAGGTTTTATAGATATTCAGAAAACAAAACGTCACATATGGAACAAATAACTGAAACATTAGAACTGGAACTACTGCAGGTAACGATAAAACTTCATTTACAAATCAATATGTATCAGGAAAGTATTTTTTAAATAATGTAAACATAATTTTAACAGTGTTTCACATATTATTAATGAAAAAACATTTTCTTGGAGAGTACATTTATGTAGTTTCAAACCGTCAGTCTATTTAAGGTGTCATTTTTAATAAAAGATCTGTTTGTCTTCTAGATAAGTACAAACAAACAAAGGTATCAGATTATTACTTTTAGAAACCTCAAACAAAATATATAAAATCAGGGAAAAAACAACTCTAATAAGTTTCTGTAAGGGGAAAAGAACCATCATTAAAATACATAAGAAATTTAATACCTACTCAAAAGTTAATATTCAAAACAATGATAAAAATTCAGGTAGAATGTTAAAAAAATTGCTTTTTAATTCGACTGATTTTCATGTAATACAGAATTAAATATTACTCTTATATAAATGGTTAATTGAATACCAAAAAACTTAAATGATTCAAATTATTTTAAAATGTTTAAAATAAAATAGATCTATTTTCATTTAGCTCCCTTACTAAGAAACCAATGCAATCATTATCGTTTCTTTAACTTTTCTCATTGAATTATTGTTTATTAACATATCGTAAGAAAAAAAGGGTACCTAAAGACAAATATTTTGATTTCATTCATATGACTACATCCATTCTTAAGTATTGTTAGCACTTTCTCTAATTTACAGATAGTTTTTATTAATATCGCTCTTAGAAGAAACTCAGAGAAAATTAGAGACGGACCTCGTAATAATTATTGAATATTGATCAAATGACTAAGAAGACACCTGAGTTTGTATTCACCCTTGAAACTTTCACAGAACGCTAACATGAAGACTTAGAGCCTCGTCAAATTTATTGTGCATCGGCGCACCATATTATGAATCTTTAGTACCAGGGTTCAATCCCAAAACTCAACTTAAATCAAGGGAACTATCGGTAGTTAGATGAACAGTTTTAAATAGAATAAGATAGAAAAGTTGAATAAAAATATTCCATGTAAATCACGATGAATTATTTTTCTTTGAATTTAATTCATGTTCTTGTGCTTGTAATTATAATGGGGCTCATTTTGCGTTTTTTAAAATTGTCATTAATCAAGTGTTTTTTTTTTTTTGCATTTTCCTTAAACGATTCCATGTAAAACTTGTTTCAAACTGCGTACTTTATTTTTAAGAACTTTTTAGGCATAGGCAGTACAATTTGAGATAAATAGAACATATTTTAAGATTGAAGCTGAAAACGGGATATAACTGCCTGAAATGCAGTAATTCTCACAATTTTTTAAATACTTTAAACTAAAATGATTTAATACCAATAAAT
The DNA here is from genome assembly GCA_019974015.1 of Nephila pilipes. Lineage (NCBI taxonomy): Eukaryota > Metazoa > Arthropoda > Arachnida > Araneae > Nephilidae > Nephila > Nephila pilipes. The sequence goes on along the minus strand of BMAW01008428.1, from coordinate 7,355 downwards.
TTTGAATATAGTAAAAAAATGACAAGGTTTTAACTGAAAAAAGACGTTAAAAGCCGAAAAGTCGAAATAAAAAAAAAAAAAAAGAATATAAACTGTCGATAGCAATAAATTCTGGAACCATTCCTATCATTAAAATTGCTTCTATAAAGAAGAAGATTATCCCATACTGAAAATGAAAAATTATTTGTTTAAATTATGTAATGGTGTAAGATTTCATTTTGGTCCGTAATTGGCGAAAAAATTCAGACGAATTGTTGTGTGTTGAAAATGAAAGGAAGAAATTATTTTCAAATTTTAAGCTAATTTTTTGTAAGAAACTAACCAACTTTATATTAATTTTTCGTTCACATGCCACTGGAAAGGTCCTTAGAGAAAAGAATATAATTTCTAAATTATAGAAATGACATCCTTATTTACAGACCATCCATTTTGGCTGACGTCAGCACCAAAGTTACGAAATGAATCACCTGTCAGCGAAGCGTCTAAATATAAAATCATTAACATACTATCTACGCCAGCATCATTAATTAAGCAGTCAATTGACGAATGATAATATTAAATAATCTGTTTGGACTTTCGGCATAATTATAATAGCTCCAGACGCGATTAATTTTAGACTTACATGCTTTATTAATGAAATGCTATCTTAAGAGAAAAATATCCAAATGCTGAAAATTAAGAATATTCTGGGAAATGCCCATGTTATATAAATTCAACACTTTTCATTGTATCTTCAAAATTACTAAGTAATAAATAAAACAAAATAGCAAGGTAAATGTATATTTGTGAAATCTAAAAATAATCTATAATATAAATTTAGGTAATCAGCTTTGAGATAATGCTTACATTAGTTTATTATGAGCAAAGTTTATGCATAATCATTCCAGGAAAAAAATACCTTCATTTGATTTTCAGTTTCCTCAAATTCCTTCTATATCTTCAACTTAAGATACTAGCAGAAAAATAGTCCTCATCACTCTGAATTAATGGATTGTGGTCCAGGAGTATATATACTAGGACGTGAAATAATGACATTCACATCGCAAAATTCGACGATTGAGCAGCGAGGCGTTAACCGATTTCTTGCAGCGGAATGTGTAAAACCAACTGATATTCATCGCTGTACATATTTTGTGCATCTTTTAGAAATAACTGTTTATCTAAATAATTACCATAACTCAGAAATACTAAATATACTAGCCAAACATTTTAAAACATTGCATTGATTACAAAATAGGTCCTTAGCATTTTAATTACATGCAACCGTCATGAAAAATAAAAGTTTGAGGAAAATGCAGCTGGAAATTTTGAAAATCAGTGCAAGGACTGTTAAAGAAAATAAAGTAATTCTCTAAGTAATGCACATAGTTATCTCTCTAAATTTATACAAATATATTTAAAAAGGTTATAAACTTCATACAAAAAGTTTTTACATTATCGTAAGCCAACGCTATACATTTGTAGAAAAGTATTCTTAATATTGTATTACATATTTATTTACTTTATAATTTTGATTTCACGTATGATTTAGGAATTAGGAACTTTAATTCCTAAAATTTAGGAATGTCGTTTAGTAAGAAGAGAAGATTAATGAAAAGTTATAGCGATGAGATCTCACTCGATTTATTTCAAGATAAAAATATAAAACGGCATAACTTACATATATGCAATTTTTCAGGAGATTTTGAATGGTATAAAATACACACTTATACTTATGATTAATCGGTAGAGTGATTTGTGAGGAGCAGATAATTAGTCACACGAATATATGTCCTATAGTTTTGGTCGAATAAGGTGATCTTTCGATTTCGTCAGGGACTGATATCCACTTCTAACTGATGAATATAAAGGTATAAAAGATAATTACAAATTTTTTATACAGTAATATTCTTACCACAACACTTTTAAATTCTTTTTACTACTTTTTATACTGTCACTAAAAGGTCTTCTTAATAAATTCATTCTTAGAGAGTTCACCTCAAGCAATTTATTTTTTTTTTTACTTTTTTGTTATTTTCATTTTGTAGAACAGATCATAATGTCTAAGACCCCCAACATAGTCAACGGGAAAAAAATTTCAATATATTAATCAGTTAAATTATGCTACAAATTTGCAAAAAAATAAATTTTTAAATTCGAGACAGATATCTTTTTACTCCTAAATCATCTCGTTCGGTTATTCATACGATGCTCATATTATTCACTTCCATTAAGTAAAAGGCAAAAAACTCATGTTTTTTCACGGAAAAGTCTCGTTCCAAAAATCTAATTCTGGAGGCACTCTTTTCGCCCTTACCGCTTAATCTCAGTATTCCTCGACATCCTTTCTACGAGAATTTTGCAATTCCAATTTACTTCCCTGAAACAAATGATATTCCCTTCTTGAGAAAGTAGAAAGAAGAAAAAAAAAGTATTCCGCGTCTTTTAAATTATTTATGATGGGGTTGACTCTTTCGTCCATACTTGTTCTACTCTTATGTGACTTTTTTTTTTCGAGAGACAAACACAGAATGTTGTATAGAAGTATAACGTATCATGCGTTTCTGAGATCCAATATCCTTGAAAAAGAAAAAATACCCCGAAAATAATCTCGGTTAATTAAGAATTACAAAAGAATGTGTTTCAGTCTTTCAAATGAAATTAATATAAATACGACTTTTAATAAGGATACGCCTTTGTAATGGTTAATATCCGAGAGGAGTGCAATGTAGTCGGTTAAATACAATAAGAATTTCATTTGGAATTATTTACTGAGAAAAAATTATTAGTTTTTGTATTTTTATATTGTAATTTGTTTCTGCATAAAAATATATTTATTTTTCAAGGTTAAATTTTTTAAATCATGTTATTAGTCAGGAGAATAATTTAAGTTTCAAGAGGTGATGAACATAATTAATTCAAAAATAAAGCGGTAGTTATATATAATTACTATAGTTAACAACAGTCATAAAAATATTTATAAAATTTAAGCACCCAATTGTTTACATAGAGGAAATGATTTGGACAAATTATCAGCTTTACTATTCAAGTGATTATACTTTGGTAATCGAGGTCTTTTTTCTTCAAGTGAATTAGAATCAAAATTGTAAAGTAATTTTACATAAGGACAGTTATATTTCAAAATGTCATTTATTCAAAAGACCATAAAAATACACTTACGAAAATATAAATATTACAGACTAAATTTTCAACTCGCTAACATTGTTGTCTTAAGGATATTAAACATAAAAAGGATATTCATGCTTTACACTTCCAAGATTAGTACGAATATATATAAATAATACAAACAATATTTGCTTTCGTATTGTTAGGGATATTTGTAATTATATTGTTAATAAATGTAAAATTCGTACTGATAATAATGATCATCAAAATGTAGAATATTTTTGCAAAGATTTTAAATTTAATAAGAATATGGGACGCATGTTATAAAACTATAATAATTGCAAAGAATAACAGAGTTATAATGATTGTAACTGTAATGAAGCTAAATAATTTATTAATGAAGAAAACCAACATGTTATTACTGGTTTATTACTTCTAATAAAAATAAGTTTACTAAAGAAAAAATTAATGAATATAACAAAATTAGCCATTAAGTATAGTTTACCTTTCGAAGTTATAAAAGAATTTAAATTTCATATTAATGAAGAAATAAAATACTTGAATCGTAAGGTAAATGATAACACTGGTATAAAAAATTAAAAAGCTCTATTAAAAAGTTATGCAAGATAAATTCCTTATTTGTTACATTGATACGATACCAGGAATTTATGTGATTATTATGTAAGGAACTATATGTTGATTTGACGTTTAAGTATTTAATTAATAATAAAGCCTTTACATAACAGTGATAGAGAAATAACTAACATAATTAAAACTGCATATAAGAAATAGGTTTCACTTTGAATTTGACAGTATTTCTACATTTATTTCTAAACCCTAAATTTCATAAAGTTCCTATTATATTTAAAACTATAACTAACGGTTTAAATATGTATATTGCTATTGTTGGAAAACTTCTAAAATAGCGTTTAGAAAATACTACTGATAGTTTTGATAGGATTCCTACTATGTAGCAGCTTTCCAATTATTTCTTTATTTTTATGTAGTTATGAAATAATTAAGAAATTTACTCTACTTATAGTTATTACTTTTAATATTTTTAATTCCATAGAATTAGATGATTTAGTTAAGGCTATTTTGTCTAATTACGAACAGTTAAAAATTATTAGATCTATATCTTATGAAAAATTTAAAACTCGTATTAATCTTGTTTTATATTGATGATCTTATTCTTTTACTAGTTAATTACATTAGAGATTCTGTTCTTCACTTATCATTTTATCCTTTATATTTAAGTTTAATTAAAACCAATATAAATTCTCATGAAATAGATTTCTTCGATATTAATTTAAAAATTGTTAATAATGGTATTGTTATTTATGACAAGAGAGGTAACTAATATTTCCATATTAATAAAGTGTCTTCTTTTGGTATTAATTTAAGTTTAACTGTTTTTAGAAATATTTTATACAGTTATTTAATCAGAAATACAAAATTAATTAATTTACCTATTAATTTTCAAAATATATAAATAAATTCCATATTGCATGTGCTAATGATGTATATTCTACAATTTTTAAACAGAAATTTTAACTATAATGATTATGCATGCGGCTAAAAATTGTATATATATGTGTGTGTGTCTTTTTTGATATTTTTTTCTTTGTATATTAATTCTAATTTTTCTCCTTTATGTCAAGGTTTTTTTCCTAGTTCTATTTTTCTCTATATTTTTCAATCTATCTTTTTTCTTAAATTTTAAATATTTTTTCAATAAATAAGTTTTTTTTAGTCAAGCTGATGACTGTTCTTAATATTATTTTTGAGCTAATTTTCATTCTTATAGATGTTATTTATTCTTACCTATTGATAATTTTATTTTTGAACATGTTTAATACAGTTTTTTTTAAATATTTCCTTTAATTTTTGGTAAGTAATTTTATTGAGAAAAAATGTGTTGTATCATTTAAATCTAACTTAACGCTATGGATGTTTTTAAACCAATCAATCAGATTAGTAATAGGCTTATGGTATGAACTTTGTAATGTCTTATTTGATCTTAAAATTTTGGTTATAGTAAAGCTTTTTTTATTTATTTGAATTTTGTTTAAGTATTTTAAATGGTTAAATAATTAATATTTTCAGCTGATCATCGTTGTCTTTAAAATGTTTCTAGTTACATTATTTATAAGGACGTGAAATTGGTATTTTTTCCATTTTGATATTGAATGCTTGATTTTTGTTTTCTTTGTTTTTTAGACATTTTTAGCTGTTATTATTCATACCATTTTTTAGATATTTATTTACGTATATTTATTTTTGTTTGCAGTTTAAATAAATTTCATTTATATTAGCACTCATGTCTACTTCCATCTGTTTTCTGTGCTTGATTTTCTAAATTTTCGTAATTTTTAGTTTGTTACTCTATTTTATTGTAATTCACTTAAGTGTGATGTTTTGATCAGTAATAACGTAACAAACATACATTTGTCCATTCCAAAGCATGGATCAGTATTAATTTCATTATATCCATTATTCTAAATATTTGCTTTTCATTCACTAGGCTTTCTAAGATTTCAGTTACTTATTATATATAATTTTTATTTTTTAAGTTTTAATTTTAGTTTGTTTAGTAAAATATAATAATTTTCAAATGATTTATATAAAATTTACTTAAAATTTTTATCTAATCATTTATATATATATATATATATATATATATGTGTGTGTGTGTGTGTGTGAGTGAGTGTAGTTTCTTTTAGATATTAAAGTAGTAAATTAATGATTGATCTGTTTATGATGAGATACTATTACTACTGCACGCTCGCGCATTGGGAATTATAATATTGATGATATGTTTGTAAGCAAAAAACAAGTAAAGTTGCGATTCAGGTTTTTTCTCTGAGGGCAGCAGAGACGAAAATGACCAGTTTGGCAGTGCACTTCTGTTGAGTCTCCCAATGGTAGTAAATAAATTAAATTCGCCATCTATATTCATTGTATTAAATTTTTCGAGGAACTATTGAGGAGAACGTAAGAATAATTCGTACGGAAATTAATTATAAATATAAATTAAATAAACAGGCCATCGTAACTCTTTACAATAGTTTGGAAATTATTTAAAAAATTGTTATAAGATTTAACCGTATTGTATCTTCTCAAATACCTTTCTCTCGGTAAATACCTTCTATCGACGTCATTTATAATAAAAGTGATGGCCTATGCTCTGGCAAAATAAGGGTCACCTTCATTTGCCAAAAATGTACAACCATCAACTGGTTAAAAAATTTCTCCACATTGAAGATATTTTGCAAAAAATATGAAAAGCTCCATCAGTCCATAACTAGTATTTTTGAAATGCCAGTGGACAAAATGAGAACATAATCTATATTTTTATGAATAATAATATTATCTCTATCAAAATAATGATGTGCATAATAATTTAAGTTAATATTCGTCTGAAACTATTATCCGTAACTCATCCCAGTAGAATGCCCTTAGAGTATTTGAATTTTGTATCGTTATGTTTAAAACAGTTTTCTCAAAGTACAAAATTAATTGAAAATTAAATTTATCAAAAGAGGGGAAATTATTAATGTTATTATTTTTATAAATAATTACTAGTACATTAGCTGGATCATCTATGTCGCTTGAGTTAAAAAGATTTTCAAAATCATAACTGCAGTAAATAAATTCCTATCTTCAACATTTTAATAATATTTAAGCAATGTTAATTGTTATTTTATTTTAATTTATTTATTTACAGTATCTTATAAAAGGTTAAATAGTAATATTTACTTGCTTTTATAATGTAAGTGTTATATATCTTAGTATCAGTTCTAAATTTAAAGGAGTCTTTGTAGCATTTTAGAGTAATAAACATTCTAAAACAGTTTTATGTTATATATTTGTAATCCTATATTTTACAAAGAACTTTCCTGGTCACTAAAATTATATAGATATATATATAAAGAAATTTAATTTGAAACATTTTAGAAAACTTAAAATTTTTTGAAAATACACAAATGTAGAATAATATATTGAGTGCTGTAATAGTCTTTAAACTGTTAAACTGAGTTTCCTAGTATATAAGGACTAATATATATATATATATATATATATATATATATATATATTTGAGTTTTTTGTTTCTTTTCATGTCTATACTCGCAAAATGGAAGTTTATTTTGTTTTGATGTAAGGATGTAGAGGAAATCCATAAATTATTTAATCCATATAAGTGTTACTCAAGTGCATAAAAGATAATAAATATTCATGTTCAGCAATTA
>BMAW01008420.1:0-11127 GCA_019974015.1 Nephila pilipes | reverse complement strand
ACAATGTTGTCATGACGAAAACAATTATTCATAATATATTATCTTAATACTTTTCAAAAATAGAGAAGATAATTTTATTTTTATTTGTAGAAATTTAAAAAAATGAACTACCGAACAAAATTGAAGTGTTTCATTTTTTCAAACATAACTAAGCAAAATCCTCAAGCACTTAATAAACTTTTACCATATATTCAGATAATTTTCAAGATTTATTTACTTTTTCGTTATAATAATGAAGCTTCGCTCTCACGTTCACATGAAATTAAGTACCTTTAATGTAGAAAACTCTCAAAATATTTCACATTTCTACATACAAATTAGTCCATTCCTATCCACTATATCCCCACTTTTCCTGTATTTCTAACTTTAAGTGATTAATTCATATTTAACTGTGACTGATACGCATAGAATTCCGGCTCTTGTCTATGTAACTTTCGGCTTATAGAGCATATAAGAGGCTCCACATATGCTGTGCAAAGATGATTGAAATAGTGGTGTCGGAGGGATACCTATGATGGGAACTATGCGTTCTCTTAGACACAGATTTTAATGAGTATACAATGGTTTAATTCTACAGAAATATATATATTCTATAGTAATAAGATAAATAATAAAACTATCTCAATGGCCCATTTTTATTATAGTTATTAATGTACGCTGAATTATCCTATTGTTAAAAAAACTTCATTATGTTTTATTTTATTGATGAAATAATAGTAAATAAAATATTTCGAATTTTGGAAAGTATATCAGAGTTCTTATAATTTTATGTAATTTCACATTGATCAGTTACATTCCTTTTTTTTCTATATGCATTCTATTACCTTCAATATTATTTTTACTTTTTTATTTCTGTCAAATAGAAACAGACGTTTATATTTTATTATATTCAATTGAATACCAAAGGTGTTCTTATATTAATCATGCTCGATTAGCTATATTATATAATCTTATCAGTCTTGACAATCTTTGTAGAAATTTCGAACACTCATTTAAATATAAAAGCTAATTTTAGGAACAAATTGTTAAACCATTTAATAAGAAAAGATTTTTTTTTGAAAGCGACCTCCAGTTGTATGCATTCCTGAATATGATGAAAATTTCATTGAAAACACATTCGATTTATAATTTAATACTCAAACTTTTATTTTTTTAAGAATATTATTAACAAATATAAGCTAATAATTATCAAAATCACTTTACAAATTATTATTTTAAATGGGATGTAAAACTCTAATTGTTAATAATTAATATTTTTAGAAAGGTATTCTAATGTTTTTTTATGGAAAAATATATTATAAACCTTTTCTTTTCACTTTTGAAATTGAATTTTTTTTTCACAATATATTATAATCTTTTCTTTTCATTTTTGAAAATGATAATATAAACTATTCAATTCATATAGCAATATTTTTCAAAGTAATGAATTTTAAATTTGGGAGTCTTAAATTTATTTTTAAGATTCAGAATTTATCGAAGAGAATCATAATCATGTATATTAGAAAAGTTATCTATTCTTCGATTAATTAAAACTAATTTATTGTGGTCAACTTGAAGCCACTCATATGTGGTAATAATTTTTTGTATTGTTATCCGAAAATTTTTTGTAATATAACTACCAGTTATTTGGAATTTATTAGCTACTCAAGGGGCTATTATTTTAGTTGGATCACTTTTGACATACCAGATCCTTTTTCAATTTCTTATAATTTGCTTCAATTTTAATTACTTTTAGATTAAATATATTCAACTAAATAAATTATTGTTCAATTCTTGTAATAAGGAATAATTAAAATCTCAAGTAAATACAAAAAAGACGATGCTTTTTGTTAAGAAATTCTCATACATTCAATAATCATAGTTCAAAATTTTATTAGAAAACTTTTAAATATTTCATTACAAACATCTGAAAACCTGCAATTTGGAGGTTATTCCAAGTAATGTTTATATTAAAAAGCTTCGTTTTACTCTTGAATTTCTAAGAAAAGTACACAAATAATATCTGTGTAATAAATTATTAGTCTGCATAAAAAATAGAAATTAAATGTGTCTGTCAATAGCTTAAGGAAACCTCCAGTCAAACAACTTAAGAAGTTTTAAATAAAATCATTCTATAAGTATGTGGTGTTTGGATTAATTAATTTATGATAAAAAAACAAAATATTTAGTTGTTATTAAAGCAGTAAAATATTCAGCACTGCACTTTTACTCAAAAGATAAGCTTCTATATTTCAATATAAAATATGATAAATATATTCTTTTTGTCTATTTTTAAAAAGTATCATTTTAACAAATCACAATTGAAGCTTCTATTTATGAATTAATTTTATCCAAATTAAGATTGGTGTTATGGGCAGATCTGTATAATTTATATTTTCTTAAAAAAATTGTGTTATTCCTCATCTTCTGAACAATGTGGCGATTCCAAAATGTTCCAATACGCGAAAGAAGAGGAGTAAACCATGGAAGAATGAGGAATGTCAAACTTCTAACAAGGAAGAAAGAAGTTTGTGGGGTATTTTTCGACGGTACCCCACAAATGAGAACCTCATAGCGTTTCAAAGGGTAAAACCTTTTCTCGAAGAGTGCATAGTGAAAGAGAATCGTGGATCAAGTATATCTCCTCCATCACATCGTCTACCACCTCAACAAGTATGGAGGAGAGTAAAAACTGCAAATAAACTGCATCGAGATTTTCAATCCCGATATTGGAAACTGATAATGCTGTACATTCTTCTCTCCATGTCGTCAATATCATCGGCCAATATTTCCCTAAATTGTCAGGCTCCGATTCATATAGGTCAAAATTCCTATCCACTAAGAATCGAAGTGAGCAGACACATATTAGCTTCAACTGTAAGCAGAATATTCCTTGCTACAGTCCCTTTGACATGTGAGAAATGAGAAAAGGTTTATTTTCAGCCCATCATACCAGCCCAGATCCTGATGAAATTACATATGACATGCTTCATCATTTGAACTATAATTCATTTGTAAGTCTCCTTTACCTGTTCAAGAGAATATGGAGGGAGCATGTGTTCCCTGGTCGGTGGCAGGAGATTGTAGTAATTCCTATTCTGAAGTCTGGAAAGATTTCAAACGGATTTCTCAACTATAGAGCCGTTGCACTAAGGAGCTGTTTTTGTAAGACCTTTGAATATATGTTCAATTTCGGCCTCGATTATGAATTGGAAAACAATCCTCTGCATGCCTTCATTTTAGAGTGGTTTCCGTAAGGTTAGGTATACTCTTGACAACATAAGCATGCTTGAAGGTACGATTTTCAACAAATTTGTCCGAAGGAAACACCTGGTTTCAATATTCTTTGAGATTTAAAAGCAATATAATCGCACATGGCGCCATAGGATCCTTCCCATTTTATATCAATTTGATTTTAGAGGCAATTTGCTCATTTTCGTTGAAATTTTCCTTTCTTTTAGATTGCGTAAAGTTCATGTTGGAACTGAATTATCAAGCTTTCATTCATTCTGAGGGAGTTCCTCAGGGAAGTATTTTAAATCCGACTTTATTCATCTGCTATATATCTCCCATATATTCTCGACTTCAACCGTCTGTTTACGGATCACTATATATCGACGATTTGTAAGTATTCGGCGAAGATTCGACTATACATTTAATTGAGTGACAACTTCAAACTGCAGGCAATGAACTCGTAGAATGGTGAGACGTTAATGGTCACAGTATCTCTCTAATTAGCAGTTATTGCGTGCATTTTTGCAAAAAGTATGATATTCAATCAGATATCTACGTTCGCATATGGGATACTATGATACCCGTTATCTCCGACGCAAGCTCACTTTCCTTCCGCAGATACGTAGAAGAAGTTTGAGAAATCCCTTAATATTTTAAAATTTGATTAAACACTTCATTGGGATAAGATAGAATGTTATTACTCCGAATGTATTAATCGGTCATTTTGTTTCGGATCGACAATGAATGCATAATGTACTGATCTGCCTGCTACTCTGCATTATAAAACCTTGACTCAGTTCACCACATTGATTTGAAACTCTGCTGCGTTGTGATTCAAGCTTCTTCTGTGTAGAGTCTCCATGTGGAATGCAACCTATTACCATTGGTTCTGCGAAGAAAATGCATTTCAATTATTATTTCCGAATGTCATCTCTACCATCTGTTGCAAATTCTTTTGTTATTTTAAAATTAACAACAGAAAGCAGTATAAATAAAATAACTTTGAAAGTTAAAAAACATTTGAAACTGTCTGTAAAATATATAAACGCACACGGCACACAATAGAGACAATACTACACACACACACACACACACACACAATACACAATAAACACACACACACACGCTTAACACACACACACACAATACATGTATCCTGTTCATTTCAGTCCCGTTCACTACCAGCGTATCACATTTGATACGTTCGCGGTGGCTCTTCTGTGCCCAGCGTATCACAATAGATACGCTCTGGAATGCCTTCTGCAGACCAGCGTATGAATAGTGATACGCTTAAAGAGAAAGTTTTATTTGATTTTTTCACATATTGCTGCGCGGTTCTTTAAGTGTAATGACATGATTTAAAGCGTGCACTTGCTTTCAGTTTACTATTTTCTTTCTTGCTTGCATCTTAGAAGATCGAAGGATAATTTATGGCCTTTTATGGGGATTAGGGATTTAGGTAGCAGATGTTCTCAGCTGTTCACTTCATTCGGTTGGTTTTTATTTGTAGTGACAGTCATGGCGAAAAGAAAGTATTTATGTGATATTGATATTTGCTAAATAATGAATGAATTTGATAGTAATGTCAGCGAAAATAATCCAAATCTGTACATAGACATTAAAGTAAAATAAAAAAGGGAAAAAAAGGACTAAGATGTGCTCTTTGTTCAAAATCTTACGTGAAGCTTCAGAATATGTGTGTAAGACATATGACGTTGGACTGGGCATTGGATTTTTTTTTTATAAATTTACCATACAGCAAAATAAGATTTATATTTTATATTTATATATTCCATGTCATGGTACATCATTATACCAAGAAATTTATGTAACATATGTAAATATATTTTGTATTTTCTTAAAAGTATGATTTTTTATGTAATTCTTATGTATAAAACATTCAATTTTAGATTAAATCCTTTTTTCTTTTGTATATATTAAGTTTAATGCATATTAAATAAGATATATAAATACCAAAATATTTTAATAAATAGTTGATTTTAGAGGAATTTTTTTTCACGAATTAGGCTTAGTATCTAAAATCGTCTGGGCATAGAGTGTCACTCTGTGCCCAGAGCGTGGTCAGAAGCCGCGGACCCAGAGAAGCACTTCTTTTTTCTTCTCCCTCCGGTAGTGAAAGGGATATATATATATGCATATATATATATATATATATATATATATATATATATATATATATATAAAATGTAAGAAACTGTTTTGTCACTCTCTTATTTAGTTTCATTTGGAGTCTTAAAATTATTGACTATAGAATTAGATTTTAAGATGGCTGTGCAATTAAATTAACGAGGGAAATATGGCTTTTAACATGCATTGATTTTAAATCAGGAAGGACTTTTCATCTAGTTGATATACACATAATTTGAAGGAGGAGTTTTATTAATGTTTTTGAGTAGATTAGACAATATACTTCATATCTTAAATCTGATATTAGTATGTTACAGCTATAAAATTTTATGTAACCCAACATACTTAAAAGTTCTCCATGATGATAAAATTTTAAATAAATTAGGCTTGTAATATTATAATAATAATGTCAATAATGTTATCAATAATAATTTGAATAATGTTATAAAATGTCAATAACGTTATCAATAATAATATGAATAATGTTATAAAATGTCAATAACGTTATCAATAATAATATGAATAATGTTATAAAATGTCAATAACGTTATCAATAATAATATGAATATTGTTATAAAATGTCAATAATTTTATTCAATTGTTTCATCCTAAACGTCGTAAGTATGTTCATTCTACTTTTTTGATGAGTAATTTGACATCTTAAGCCTAATAATAAAAGTTTTGAAATAATATTTAAGATTCTTAACAAATATCATGAATGTTTAACTTTCTATAAATTTGTAACTTCAAGGGAAATGCACTATATCGACAGTTTTATACGATTTTCTTCGAAGTAATAGATTTCTTTAAACTTGATAATATTTATCGTAACAGTTTTAAAATGAAAAAAAAAATGTTTTTACAATATTATTATTTATGAGAATAGAAAGTAATTTATTATCTATATTTGTAGTAAACACTATGTATACGAACATTATTAAAAACCAACTGATAAGATGATGAAGATTTAAACACGACAAGTTATCCCATACTCAATCTTTGAATGAAATAATTAAATAGTTTCTCTAACAATTTCATAGAAAAGATAGTTTTTGTATTTATTTATATATTAGTAAGAAAAATACGTATGAATCCTCGTTTCTGAGCTGAATTTTCAAGTTTATTAGATATTTCATTAATATATGTTACAATTCCTGAGAAATAAAAGGAATAAACCATGTTATGCATTTGACCAATATCTAAATAAATTTGAATCATTTAAATTTCAGAACGAAATCTTCTCTTTCTGGTATAGCTCTTATTGACTGATGTACTCTTTGATAATATATAAATTGACGCAATGATTATATCGATTAATTTTTTGTATTTATAAAATCTTAATGGATTTATTTCTATATAGATGGCGTGGATTACTCATGTTTCAAATGTGTTCGAGTTTTAATTGTATGTCAGTAAAAGCATTTTAATTTCGGTTATAGTTCCTGTAATTGTTAAGAAAGAAATATCAAAACAAAAGTTCTAAACACGAGTAAAAAATATTTATATACAAAATATTTCGCTTTAAATGTACTTCAAATAAAGATGATTATATATTACACATTTCACCTAGTTAAAATCTTGAAACAAAATGGGGATTATAAGTATAACCTAGGTAAGAGGATCGTACAATAAGTCCTTAAAATCTAAGAGATAGAGCTCGTACCATCGAAAATGGTTTGTTTTTAGTAAACGTCATGACTCATCACATCGTTGTTTTAGTTAATTTCATCACATGATTTCATTTTTATTTTGGATTGGAGAAAGAAATTTGTGTTTTTTTGAGAAATGGAAAAAAAAGAGTTTCGAGTGGTGATTAGGCACTTAATATTTAAAATATTTAACACCGAAAGAAAACAAAGATAAGTTGCCGGAAGTTCACAGAACATCTGCTCCTGTGTTTTCTACTGTTTACATTTGGGTAAATGCGTTTACATGTGTCTGTGCATCCACAACAGATGAACGTCGTTCGGGACGTTCAGAGGAAATGACTACTTTCGTTTAAATGACAAAATCCATGATATGATTTTGAGCGACCAACGAATAAAAGTGTATGAAATAGTTGAGGCTTCTAACGTATATCAAGATATAGTATTTTCAATTTTTCACAAAAAATTGGGTGTTAAAAAAATTGGAAAATAAACACAATCGTGGGGCCGATTCTGATTCTACTTGGGCACTTTTTCGTCGCAATCCTGACGAGTGTACATATATACATAACTGTGGACGAAATATGATGTGTAATACGACACTCAATGATTTCATTGAAATTTTATTTTAAATACAATTATTTGGAAGCGTCTTGTGATCAAATAATAACAAAGGCTAGCGCGACTCATTCAGACATAAGTTCATCGACATACAATGGATGATTGATAATAATGCTATTTTTTGTGGTTAAATGTGTGTTTATATAAATTGCTTTAACTTTAGTAGAGTTGAATGCTAAGTAATCATATGCTAAATGGAGCCATTTGACCGGAATTTGTTGAAGAAGGTTTCTGTAATTCCTTCGTATGTTATCTCAGTGTTGCTAAAAATACTTTTCTTGATAGATTGTTGTTTATTTAGTTAAAGAAATCAAAATTCATTTGCACATGCATCGCCTTTTTTGAAACCTTGTTATTTCTAAGGTTTGCTTTATAGTAACCGATATGTTTTCTTAATACGTCGTGAGAAAAAGACAGTTTCAATATAATAAAAAATTTATTAACCTTTGAAAAATTTTAATGAAAGCTAAAAAGATAATTTTTGTTTTTGAATAACGAGAGAAACTATTTCCACTTCTCCATTTAAAATACTGAAGTAATTAAACATATATTTTTTAGAAAAGGCAATTGTCTTAAGAACTTCATCATTAATTGCAATTATTTTTAAAATGCCTAATGTACATACTTTTTAATTAAAAGAATAGTACATTTTAAGTAATTTGTAAAAATAATTTTAGCGAATACGTTCAACATATAATATTCAGAAAAGGAATTAATTAATTTTTCTTGAGTATATTTGCAGTTTCAATATCCTTAATCTTTATGAAATGTAATACCGTTTGACCCTGATCATAAATTATGATTAAGCAGATCAAAATAAATCCTACCAAATTTTCGATAAAATAAAACCTTTTTTAAAAGAAATATATTATCTATGATATTAAAAGAGGGAAAAATTTAATTAAATTCCTTTTTCAAAGGATTTTAGTATAAACATATCTTCAGATTTACATTATTAAATTAGTTTTACTTTGGAAATCGATTTATGTGCAAATTTCATCTATCTTTAAAAGCCCCTTATTATACTTGTGTACGGTTAAACAATTTCGAAAAACCTTTTTTCGGTTTTAAATGTTTAAATAAAAAACTCTGGGAAACAAAGTTATTTTATACAGCTTTGAAATAAATATAACTCGATACTTATTCTTAAGATACATTTTCTTCATGTTACTATAAAGCGGAATGCTTAAATTTTCCAAGAAAAGTGTTGTGCACGTGGACTTCACTGCCCATAATTTAATCCATGAATTTCACAAAGTAATTAATCACATAAATAATCAAATAGTCAAATCTTTAAACTATATATATTGTTAACTAATTCAAAATAAATATTAGTATATATTACGAATGTGAGGTGAAACTTTCTCGTACATTTTTATCTTTATAATTTCAAAGATAGGGGAAATCAGGAATAATTATGCCAACTAAAATGGAACCAACTAAAATCTGAATGCTTAACCTCTTGGTACTAAATTTCGTGTCTACGAATTACATTTAATCAACTTTAAGTTCTACGCTGCTTATAAATACTTTCAATCTCGCTATCTCCTTTTTCTTGTTTACTATATTTGAAAACATCAACTCCAATTTTTGATAAGTCACAGTTTATTCATTAGCAAATAGTTTAGAATCAAATAACGTCATATAGAATACCACAAGATTAGTTGTGGGGAAACATGCCTGAGAACACTGCAACAGTTAAAATATTAAAATAATAAATATGATTTGGAAAGCTAATTAAATTTTCTTGAAGAATTCGTTCACCTTCTACTCTGCATATATAATTTAAATTAAATAATATTTCAAAAATAAAAAAATGGCTTTGAATGCCTAAAATTTAAAAAAGAATATCAATTATTTAATTAAAATGCATTTATTAATACATTTTTCATACCATTATGTAACATAAATCTGATATACGGGCTGAAATTCAGAATATCCAAACTTAAATTGTGTTACAGATTACAAACGTTTTTATGCAGATATGTATGATCTCAAGAGTAAGCTTTGAAGCATAAGAACCAAAAAATACGAAAAAGAAAAACTGTTTACTTACGACAACATGGACAAGATCGTCTTTACAACACTGTTTAAAATAATTATTCGAAATTAAATCATGCAAGAGTAATGAGTATTGTGTAGAGGATTTTCGGATAATTCTATAAGAAATAAATGACACTCATTCTTTATGACTGTAAAGGTGTATGTAGTAATTAAAGGATAAAGGACCAGTTGAGTATTTTACGATTTATTGCCACATGAACATGTGTTGATTTTCACGTTAACAACATATACAACACTAAAAAAAAACACACTTGTAAATTTAGAATTATGGGGATAGTTTCCCTCTGCAAGTAGGACATGCGTCCGCTTCCAAGAAAGTTTTTTCTCCAACTACCTAGTTCCTCTTTGGCATGTTACCTGAAAGTGGCGAGCATACACAGTCCGGTCAATGACGATGCTATAAGAACTTGTTAAGGATTCATAAGATAATCAATTTATTATTCCATATATGTCTATTTTTTTAACTCAACTCGACCTCTACTATTAGAATTCATTCCTATACAAAAAATGATTCTCGCCATGTATTTTACCATTCCTATGTATATCCTGATTCCTGTATAATCTGTTACAATTCCTATGTTTACAATTCATTTAATTAAATATTAAATGATAAGACAAATTCAAATTGCTTACTTTGAGCACGTTTAAAAATCATTTTATTGACATTAGCTTGGTTAATACAAAACAAAGAAGGAAAAGCCCCGTAAACCAAGATCATATTACATTACATATAACTTTGTGCACAGGTGTAAAAAACATAGCTTGTAGTGCTGTCTATCTTAACTGCAACCGATTAGGAACAGACGCTGTTTATTTATGAAAATTGTGTGAAAATAAATTATGTACGCAAAATACGTAATAAGTTATGTTTAAGCAATTGAAAAGTCTTTAAAATATTTTATGCAAATATTATCAATGAGTTTTAAGACCAGAGGTATTTGACTTCTGTCAGAAATTTGATTTGCGCGAATTCAAATTTCAAAACAACTCAATAATTAAATTACTCGTTGGGTCTTTGAAGTGATTATTAAATTATTTACTCATATTAATAAACTCTTAATAAGTTGATTAATGATTTCTTAATCTAATGACAGTGTTGTGGTTAACAAGACTTACAAAAGTATAAGATTTTAAAAAGTAACATTTATTCCATTTAGGCTGATTTTTAAAATATAATCCATCTTCTCTCATTTCAAATTGAAAAGAACTTAATAATCATTATCTGTGAACTGTTTTATTTTTATAAGTCTACAAAACATACTTAACAATTTTTATACTATTTGTTACGAATATACTGTACCCAGAGAGTACTTTTTCACGATCGATGAAGACGGTATTTAGTATGAGAAAAGAAGTTTAAAGTATTGCCATTTAATGATTTAATGTTCTTCCAGACATTGCGTAAATATATGTAGACATTTCAAGGACTAAGTCC
>BMAW01008415.1:39600-57820 GCA_019974015.1 Nephila pilipes | reverse complement strand
GCTGGGCTGAATCTGTTCTTTGCAAAACTTTGCATTGAACTTTTTTTCTTTCTTTTTTTATTGTTATTTATTACATGGTCGTTTATCACATTGAAAGAACTGGTATAGTAAGGAGTACATGAAATAAAAATATTACAACAAATAATACAGAAGAAACTATAATGGGTACAATTAAATTATTTGATTTACAGATGATATTTTTATAGATGTATTAGCGATATATTTAAATTTTCAAACACAGAAGATTTTTACAAAAATATCTTACATCAAATGTTTCAGATATCATGTTTTCCTTTGTATGAATAATACGAATATCTTAAGTTATTCAGTAAAATTCAGTAACATACTACATGAAACGCTTGTCTTTTATTTTAAATGCAAATGTTCTATTTCTTTTAACAGCTTGCGTACGATGTTCGATCAGCCGTCGCAACGCAAAAACAATGAATCATAAGGTTATACTTTTCTCATTAACTATCTGCAAGCGTAGTGATTGATCTGAACACCCAACCTTGCCTTGAATTGGAAGACGTGAAAATGTATGCCAATTGCGTGATAATATTCAAATGTACATTTTTTCGGAATGAAAGCAAAACTATAAATAATTCGAGATAAAAACTAACGTTTTTATATGGTGGCAAAGTTTATTAAAAAAATTATTGAAACATTAGTGAAAAATTGTCGCAAATGTCTAAATATTGCATTGTTGGGCGAGTAAGAACGATTCCCAAAATTTCAGAGCTCTAGCTTGTTGGAAAGTTGGTTAAATTTAATATCGAAAATTTGATGATACTCTGATATACACACACCAAGTGAAATACATAAAAACGTTAAAACTAACTAAAATTAATTCATCCGGTAAATTAAATGGTTGGAATGCAGTTTAGTCAAACCACTCTTGGAGACAGGAATTATTTGGCGGTATTTTGCCAAATGTGGCTACCCCGGACTTAACGTTCAGCCCCCCCCCCAAAAAAAAATGCCAAGTTTGGCAATTTTTGAAACTGCGCTAAGTGGTTGGGCTTAACTGCATTATTTAAAAATATATTAGTTAAAACTTGTCGCACATGTCTAAATATTGCATTGTTAGGCAAGTAAGAACGATTCCCAAAGTTTCAGAGCTCTAGCTTGATGGGAAGTTGGTTAAATTAACGATCGAAAATGTGAGGACATACACAAACACCAAGTGAAATACAGAAAAACGTTTTAAAAACAGAAAATGAAGCCCTTTTCATTGAGCAAAATCAGTCGAGGGCGCGAGAACCTGTGTGTTCGCATCGCTCCAAGCCCCCTTTGTTCGGCCATGCATGAGGAAGTTTGGTGAGGAACGCTTGATTTTGAGAGTGTCTTGAAGCCAACCATGCATTATTAGACATTATTTTTATTTTCACAAATCAATTACGCAAACAGTTTTGCAAAAGCAATATAAAAGACAAGTTCATCCCCAGAAATAAAAAAAAAATTACTTTAAGAAACAGGTTTTGAAAATCACTCAGGAAACAAAATAATATTATAGGTATAAAAAATAAATGATAGTGATAAAGACCGATTTAAAATAGCAGAAAGATGAATATTATTGATATTTTTTTGAAAGATAGCCATTATTACTTATTGAGCATTAATCATATGATCTGGATACAGCTGAATATCTAGTGGAAAAGATTACATATTTTCCTGGAAACGCTAAGATATAATTTGATTTAAACAAGATAGATCGCTGATCATTTAGTACATCGATTATTAAATTTTATAAGCTCAATGACCCTGTATTCATGAATAGTTTTTTTAAAAATGAGATTCACTCTAAAAAGAAAGAGAGAGAGAGAAAAAAAAAAGATTTTCTTAGACAATTTAACACTTGTTTTCTTTTTTATCACGATATCTGATTTTCTGAATGAATTATAATTACCCTATATGTAAAACGCTTTTTCTCTAAATCATTTAAATTGATGATTTTTAATAATAAGTTAAAAGATGAAGAATAGCAACAATAGTTTTTAAGAGTAATTTTTTCCCTTTAGCGATTAAGCAAAATTTTATGAATATCATTTCCGGTCCCAGTACCTTCGGAAAAAAGATGTTCTCTATGACTTATCTTCTTATGGGGACTTAGTGTGGCATTTACTTCCTCTAAGTACCTGAGTAATCTTGCTTTTCTCCAATGGGGTTTTGGTGTCTTTGGTAAACACGTGTGACACTCTCTAGGGGTGTCCCAGCGAAATTTCCCTATTTTCGATCTTCCTTTTTAGAAGCCAATAAATGTATTTTACTTCCTTCTCTTTAAGTCTAGGACACAGAAGCCATTTGTAACAATTATTTACATTACACACTTTGTTTGTAGTAAATAAGCGAGAGTTTGGTATAGTTTGACCAAATTAAGGCTCCCGTCTACCCACCATTTTGATTTCATCAACTTAATGTTAATCCTATGGAACTTAGACTTGAATTCTCCCATATTTATTATTTGATCTATTTGAATGCAATAAAGTGCATCTGAAAGAGCAAAAAATAATGAATGCTTCTGGGGAATTTTTTTTTTTTTCCTCCGATTTTTAAGAAAATTTAAAAATATTTCTTAAAGACCGGAAAACTCGCAAACGAATCACTAAAATAAGAATAAAAATATTTTTAAAAATTGGAGGAAAAAAGTAATTCCACAGAAGCATTCATTATTTTTTGATCTTTCAGATGCACTTTATGACATTCAAACAGATCAAAGAATAAATATTGGAATTAAAGTCGTAATCCCATAGGATTAACATTACGTCCACGAAATCAAAATGGTGAATAGACGGGAGCCTTAAGCCCATAAGTCCAATCTATGAACCAACCTTTGCATGGTTGATTTTATTAACATCGCACTAGAAGCAACACGAGAACTATTGGCGACAGACATCGTAATTTTAGAACCTCGGGCAAGTGACGTGGACGACACCTGGGCTGGCATCTACCTCTCCTAACTTCCACCCCATGTTACACGGGAGGACTTTGAGTCTCGACTGATTTAACATGCATTAGCCCTGGCTAAACGGCGGATCTTTAGTAGCCTAAAGGCTCGAACCTACAACTCGACGAAAACCACAGACCGCGAGTCCGTTACCATGACTACTAGGCTACCACGGCCACTCAACTATTGCAAAATCTCTTGCATGATAAATTGTATAGACACCTCGGGAAGTTTGGCAATGCTACTCAAATTTTGTGAGAACTGTTTCTAACCTACGTGTATGTAAAATAATTAAATAATATAGATTTGATTAAAATCCAACGCAAAATATTATTTAAACAAA
Source organism: Nephila pilipes (assembly GCA_019974015.1). Taxonomy (NCBI): domain Eukaryota; kingdom Metazoa; phylum Arthropoda; class Arachnida; order Araneae; family Nephilidae; genus Nephila; species Nephila pilipes. The sequence continues at coordinate 54,530 of BMAW01008415.1, read as the reverse complement.
AGGTTACTTTTAATGCGCTCTAAAATATTCAAAAATTATTTCTCTCTGTCTTAAGCCTGTTCAATATCTTTCCTTTACTGTTTGCGATGAGATAATCTATTTTTTAATGGGTTTTCTTTAACTCACATTGGAACTGTTTCTGGTTCAAAACTTTAAAAGCTTTTATCTCACATTTTAAAGCGCTCGATTGAACTGAAAATTTCTATATAGGATTTTTTCGAAAACAATACGATAATTCAATAAGAATAAAAAAATTAATCGATTAAAACTAATTATTTAAAGAATTTAAATTTTACGCCAAGTTGCTCGCCAAGTCGTCAAATGGTTGCTGAATCGGTCATATAATATAATTTATGGTTTGCTTTAATTTTATTTACATTAGCTGAAATATATTCAATTTAATATAAATTATCGTTTGCTTTAATTTTAATTACATGTTGCTAAATTGATTAACATAATGCTTAATTGAGCTAAAAAATTTTATACGTACTTATTTAAGATGATAAATTAAATTAGCGTCAAAAATTAAAATAAATTATTAAAACTAATTATTGAATAAATTCAATTTGACTCAATGTTCCCTTTTGCTCTTAATATTTAAGGAAAAAACAATTATGTGACGCAAAGTGTGAAATTTTAAAGAAAACCCGTGTTCAAAAAACTCGTTTTTTTACCGGCGTTATTTCACTCTCACTCACACATACATCTCTCCTCATTGGCTTACCTTCTCCAGGCAAGTATGGGTATCATGGCAGTGATATACCCCAGTGACTTTCTCTTTCCTATGGGGTTTACCATTTTTCTTGAACGTGGGTGTTTCACCTCTTGGATACCTTAGTCATTCTTCTCTATTTTCAACCTTTTTTCTTGTCAACCATTTTTCCCCCCCCCCCCATATTTTTATGACAAGTAGTATACAGAGACACATTGTTTGGTGCAGCATAGCCAGATTTGGTTCTTGGTCATTAATTTCAAATTTCACTCACTGTCACATAAATAAATTTCCTATAAGTCTAAAGTATAAATAGATATGATTAAACTGACTATTTTATGTAAGTTTAAAATTCTGAAATTTAATTATAATCAAATATGACAGACCACACAATTTTTTTCCCTATTTTTCAAAAATAATATTTTTTTAGAAAAAAAATTGTCAGTAAATACATTTGCATATTTGATTATTAGCTTCCGGAACTAAACTGATGTATTCAGTACACATGCACACACAACATTTTATGTTAATTTATTTTAATATTGGAAGGCTTGATTTTCGAAATTGATGATTTCTAAGTAAAACAGCGTAAATTCACGTTAGATTCTGATTCCACGTTAAATTTATTCTATACATTTGTGTTACTTTAATGAAGTCCGAAAATATGTAAGGTCTTTTTCCGAAATTTTGAGAGAAATTCGAAGAATTCGGAGACTGCAGTGATTTTTATTGTTTCATTTCTAATTTTTAGATATTATAGAACCTGAAAGTGACATCATATATTCGGAAGAATATTGACTTCATTTTTGGTCGATTGTGTCACAGTGTTGAGCATTAAAACGCTAGAAGTACGCATACGAAGATAGCTGAAAAAATACTTGTATTTGAAGACCGATGGCATCATTAAGGTAAATTGTTGTTACCATTGGGTGCTGCTCTCTCTCTTTTAAACGGAGCCGAAACAAATTTGACATTGATTCATAAGTTAGTTTTTATTTGGTAGTCACTTGCTGCCATATGAAAATTTGATTGCTGCCACTTCAAGTTGTCCCCGTCGTTGACACCTGAATTCATCATTATGCACCGGAAAGCAAGCAAAATCAAAATAATGTGGGTTGCTTCCAATGAATATTTTCCATTTAAAGGCGGAGATGGTCTCATCAGCTGGAAAAGTTATGACGAAGAATTTTTGAGGTGCGGAAGGCATCATGATCACGAATATGAGTAACTGAGTCTTAGGCAGCTGTCTAGTGAGTCCTGATGCTTACTAAAAACCAAACATTTTCGATGCTACGAGAGCCATCTCTTGGAATTTCAAAGGACTTTTTGAACGATTCTCGTAAAATGTTTCATCATAATTATATTTCATACATTTATATATATTATACGGCAGGGGCCAGTGGGTGGATGTATCAAACTCGTAAGGAATGTGTGACTTTTACCTATTTGGCTAAAGATTCATGGAAGGAAAAAAGTTCCAAATTCAGCTTTTAGAGGAAAATATCCAGGTAATTAACTGATTAATATTTAAAGTGTTCGTTTTGCAATAAATAAATAAATAAATAAAAAATAAAAAAACCGGTGGAGAAAAAACAAACATTAAAACCAGTGGCGTACCTAGAAATTAATTTTTTTTTCGGGGGGGGGGATGGTGCATATTGTCACTACCATGAAAAAAAGTAGATTTGTAGCTTAGAATTACCACTTGATAAAAAGTAGATTATACACTGCACCAGTCTTATTTCTTCTATTTAAAACTGTCCAAGTATTGAAATGTTTTTCTCAAGTAATAAAAATTACAAAAATGATGATTATTCAATAAAAATAATTAAGATACCACATAAAAATAAAACTTGCATTTTCTATAAGGATGCATATCCCCCCCACCTCTTCTCTTCATCTATAAATACTGATCTAGAGGCACCCTTTTAGAGACAGTAGACTTTTCTATTCTTTACTCGAGAATCGGCTAAGTTGAAATCCATCTTTCTCTTCGCGATGAAAAAAATTAAGCGTGACGAGAAAAAAATTCTTATTTTAAAATTTCAAACATCTGTATGATAATATATAAAAAAAATACCCTGAAATTTTTCAATTTCGAGAAAAATTCTTGGAGGGGGGCGCATATGTCCCTTTGCGCACACACCCAGTTACGCCACTGATTAAAGCCATCATTTAAGTTCCACGTTATAAAAAAAAAGTGACACTTCTACCAGGTGGTTCAATTTTAAGACCTGCGAACATTTTGCTACAGTTTTCTCTCTCTTTCCAACGACATTTCATTTAAAAGTACCAATTTATTACTTTTGCGAAAATAATATAAATAATACACTGACAAAGCCCCCCTTCCTTACCTGCATGCTTTTCACTCTTAATCGTGTTTACGACTTTCCTAATTGGCGCTTCTTTTAACGATTGTCATAACCTTTGAACCCAAAGAAGGAAATGGGCTCTTCTTTTCCCGTGACCTCCCTGAAAAAAACTTGGCAGTTAAGCATCGATTGGAACATTGCTGGAAAGCAGCTATTAGTGGACCTAATGACCACTTAAGGATGGAATGTTTCAAGAAGTTTAAAGTTCTAATCGATTGATATCGAATGAGGAAATACTTCTTTTCTCCAGAGGTCATGATTCCAATCAAGAATGTGAATCGTTGATGTTTTGATTATTTGCTGCTTGAGCTGCTTACAAATCGTACGTTTTATGGAGGTAAAGTTAATAGAATTTAAAATGATTTATGCGTGCATATGATGAGGAAATTAGAATCATTTAAGTTAGAGGATGAGGGATGGTTACATTAATACCCTGGTATCGATTACACAAGTAGTGCAATTGATATGCAAACTGCAGGTGAGTGAAATGGAAAAGGATGTTTTTAATCAAGTATTTTGAAAAATTCTGAAGGAAAGTCTATGTTGCTCATTTTAAGAAAATAAAACATATTTCAAAGTAATCGATTATTTTGTTATATTTTATGCAATGACATACAACTTGTTCTCAATACTAATTCAGGATAAATTAGGGTTTTAGGAAAAACAGAAATGTATCCAACAATCAACAAAAGCCAAAAACAGTTGTATTTCCTACATCAAATTTCAACAAACTTTTTAAACAAAAACTGGAAACACACACACACACACATATATATATAATATAATATAATACTTAAAATTATAAATGGCCATTACAAAAAACATTTACAGATATTTGGCTTCCACGCAAAGGAAGACAATGGAGCACATTAATAAATATATGTTTTTTTCTTATTATATAAATGGGAAAAATAATTTCTATATTTCAACTATATTTCTGATTTTTACAATGTTGCAGTCGTTTTTTCCCCCTAGAAGGATGTTAGTTAAAAAAAAAAAGCCTTGACAATCCTTTGAGAACTTTGAGGAAAACAATAATCTCTGTCATGGGAAATTTTTATGAAATTACCAAGCTGTGCCAAACACTTGTTAATTTTTTTTAAAAAAAACTTGATTTATTTTAATGACTTAACTCATAAAAGCGACCTGAGAAAAATTGGCGACGGATCTCATAATCATGAACGTTGGTCAAATGATGTGGGCGACACTAGAGCTTGCACCTCCATCTCCAAACTTCCACATCACGCCTTGGGAGGACTTGGGACCTAGACCGGATTTAACATCTGTCAACCCCCTCCACATGGCAGGTCTTCAGTGGCATCAAGATAGGAACTGACAACTCGAGGGAAGAACTCCTGTCTTGAATTCTACTCTGCTACTAATGCCGTTGAAAAAAATAAGATTCTTGTGGTTTACCGTCATGCTTCAAATTGTACCCAGTTAGGAATGGGAGTAGGATTACTCACAGAAGTAATGTTCATTGATCTTTTCCTTTCTCTAAGCTGCGCTGGGCCTTGACGGTAGGCAAAGTCTGCCTATGGCGGCAAAATCACCTTAACTAGAACACACACACACGCATATATATATATATATACATGAGTAAAATAAATGAGTAGTAAAATCAAATACAGCAGGAATCGACAGACTTCCCGGCATTCTTATTTTGTGAGATGCTCCGCAAACCTGATTTGACTAGCTCATTCAAATGTAATGGGAATAAATAAAATTCTGAGTATTTTTATACGTAAATTGTGAGATACGCCGTCACGAAGGTAAGTCACCTTCATCAAAAAGCAGGTTCATCTCGCAGCTCACCTTTTCCTGGACAACAGTTTCAAAAGAAAAGGAGACAAATTGCAACACATGAATTGGGGTGGTTCAAAACAGTGGTACATCAAATCAAAAATTTTTGCAATAATCGATTTTTTTTTTTCCTTTCTACAATCGTTATTATCGATAAAATCAGTGGAGTAGGTATCGAAGGAAACGGGACACCACAGAAACTTTGCATGTAGCCGAATGGCATAATACTTCATAAGATGGTATTTATTAGTATAAATGCATGCCGGACAGCCATTCCTTTTAGCATCCATGAAGGGATGCACTTAAGCAAAAATGCACGCTCAACAAAAGTAATAAGAAACACTTCCGTGTTTTATTATATGCTTGAGGGCAAATGAGATAGAGATGGTAGAATGACCTTGAAGAAATTATCTCTTTTCGAAGAAAGAGGTTTACAACTTTCGAAAAATTATATTCATACTATTTATTTAGCTTCCTGTGTGTCTGTTGAAAACAGAACATCTGTAGCGCAATCGAATCTTTATACCATTTAAACAGCAGCCAAAGATATATATATATATATATATATATATATAGTACTGTAATTCAAAGACAAAGACAAATATTTTCAAGGCACTCATGAAATTTACTTCAATCGCTTATAAATTATCGAAAGCATTTCATTTAAAATTTTCAAATCAAAAGAAAAAACTATTTGAGCTAGCTACAGATACTCGTACATACAGATTATTATTCAGCTTTATACGAGTAGTACATTCATCGATTACTTACAATAAAAATAATCTTATTAACAAAGGCTGGATTCGAATTTAAAAAAAAAAAAACATAGTTATTTTTATAATGATGATTTGACTATGGGGTTAGCTGTTAAGTTAACAACTTTCAAAATATTTATTTATAATGCTGCAAACATTTAAAGAATTTTCAAACGAGTTGAAAATACTTTCTTCAATAAGATCTTTCAGACTGGCAGTTTAAATGAATATTTAATGAAACCAAATTTTAAATTATGGATGTCTGATAAAACAATAAAAAAATATACGAAATCAGATTGAAATGATCTTTTAAAGTAAATTAGCAGAAAGTAAGTTTAATCAGATGTAAATTCTAGGCAAAGTTTTGCAAAGAACAGATTTAGCTACCCAAGGTACGCTTTTCTTATAATTATTATTAAATTACTCAATTAAATGTAAGAATTAAAGTAAACGATGAGATATCGAGAAGAGGACAAAAGTAAACTTTTACGATATTAAAATTAAAGGAAACAATAAATTATTAAATCGGATATATTCAAGTTAAATGTAATTAAAATTGAAGAAAATGATAAAAAAAAATTAGAAAGTTATCTGGTATGCCAAAACGTACCACCTAAAACAATTGCCCCTTGGATGTCTAATAATTATTTAATATATTAAAGCATTCTGAAAAATACTAATACAATTCATAAAAATGTACATAACAAAACTTACATTGTAGAAATCATAACTTAATTGCAAACAATGTCAGTCTTTCGATTCAAAGGAAATTGAAGAAAGTATTTACGGGAAAAAAAATTTAATCAAAAAAAACAAAAGCATTTTAGCTTTTTTTTAAAAAGAAATATGGATAATTTTACCTCAATACAAAATTTTCTTTTAAATATGTTAATAATTTTTTCTTATACCAATGCAAAATTTTGAAGGACAATTATTAAGTATATAATAATTATTTGAATATACTGTTATGTTATATAACGAAGTGTAATTAACAATGCTATCAAGCAAACTCTTACGACTTCATGTTTCTATAATTTACAAAGAGAGTTTAAAATTAATTTTCTATCTGAACAAAATGTGTTATCTTATAATACAATATGCATTTAATTTTTAATTATTTAATTAGTATCGAGACAAATACAAAATAAAGCAGAATTTTTATATTAATATGAAAATTTTGCTTACCAAAAACTTTTTAAAGACATTGAAGCTTCTGAAACTCCAAGAAGAGCAAAGATTAGTTTTTCTTAACCGATATTCCGAGGAACGGTGCAGCCCCGTGAGCTTATAGAAAAAGTTCTGATAAAACTTGAAAATTAAAATGCAAATAAACCTTTTTAGTTTTTGATAAATATATGTACTGTTTTATTTTATGACTGTTACAATCATGTAAAACTTCAGGGGATGCATTACTGTGATAAGAATGGGCATAGATATTTAAGCTAAGCATGAATAATAATATAATATCAAATTCCTAATTTTCACGATATTTAATATTTCAAATTCAGCAGTAACACAATTTCTAAATTATCATAAAACAATTCTCAGAAAAAGGAATAAACAAGGTTGTCTATGGCATCATAGCATTGAAAAGGATGAGCCGATTTTGATGTGGTTTTATTTTGTTGGAAAGCTGGTTTAAATGGATGGGTTTTAGCTATATTTGAATATATTCACTTCATAACTTAATTTCTAATCCAGGACGTGGTAGTCCAGTGTTCATGGTTGTGGCCAACGGTTTTCGACGAGTTGTAGGCTCGAGTCTTTTGATGCCACTAAAGACCCGCCTTGTAGCCCGTTGCTGATGCACTTTAAATCTGTCGAGGTTCAAAATCCTCCCTTTCGCTTTGTATGGATGTTAGGAGAGAAGGGTGGCAGCTCAGGAATCGTCCTCGTCACTTGACCGAGGCTCAAAATTACGAGATCTGTCACCAATATCCTTCGTGTCGCTTCTAGTAAGACGTTAATAAAACCAACCAAATCTAATCTTTCATCCAATAAGTGTAAATCAAGTTTTATAAAACTTGTCGAAGCATGAAGAGAATTTTTGTGAAGTTTTATATTATTGGTTCAAACAACCTGAACTGCTTTTTGAAACATGTCTGCCATTTTATACTACTTTAGCGATACGGCAGAGCCAATTTTTACGAACTTTCGATGTTAATAGCCAACAATAAGTAACTAGGTATTAATAAGAAATTGAAAATCATATACAGTGCGGCAAAAAAACTCGGACAAGCAGTTTTTAATATAACTTAAATGAAAATAAATAAATTAACAAATTATAATAATAGTAGACTTTTACTAATAAATAAATTTTATTGGTTTCAAAGTGGCTGCCTTCCGCAGCGTTTAAGAGGCGCAAACGCTTATTGAAATTTTCAGCAATGAGCTGCAAGTCTTCTACTTTTAATCCATCCCATTCTCACCAAAGCGATTGCTTTAGACAGTCTAAACTTTTGTGTGGTTTAGTACAGGTCGTAGACTCTAAAATGTACCATACACTGTAATCTATGGGATTGATATCTGGCGAGTAGAGTGGCCATTTTGCAGATAATATCATGCCAGGAAAATGCACTCTTGTGTATTTTTGGCCTTGTGAACTGATGTGAAGTCTTGTTGAAGCGTCCATTTTTCATTGCCGATGTGCTTTTTGGCTCACGGAAATACATCAGCTTCTAGAGTGTCTCTATGGTACATTTTTTTAATTTATTTTAACACCCTCATCCACAAAAAAACCAGAAGTGTTTTGCCACTCCAGACCATGACGAACTTTGGATATTAATGATGTTCAAAAATTGCCGAGGGGCTTGGAGCGTCTACAGACCAGATCCTATCGTTCTGGCTGTTATGAACTTGATGGACGGTAAAGAGTTTCTCATCAGTGAAAAGGAAGCTCTTCCAGCGCTGTCTTGCGGGCCGTCTCAAAAGTATTCGGCGTCTTTGGAATAGCACGAGTTTGTTTCTTCAGGGAGAATTTGAACTTTTTGGAACTTGAAAGGCTTCAGTCCAAGCTCTATTTTTGCCATTCGTCGCAATAATCAGTAACTTATTCTGATGTCAAGAGTGATTTTCCTCATGGAAACGCTCGGATTTCATTGAACTCGCTTTTTGATGGCTTTACGATTTTTGGAAGTGTTTACTACTCATTTTCGTCCACTTCCTGGACGTCGACCATCATTTCCAAGCTCTTTTAAACGGCTGATTTTATCAGATACTGTTAACTGAGGCACATTAAATTGATTTAAAGAAATTCGAATAAAACTGTAAATAATAAGGCTTTCTTTATAAAAAACCCTTCTTTTAATGGAACAGAAATAAGGTCTTCTAATAGCGGCATGGGAATAGCTTGGATTAAAAACTAATAAATTGATTAAGAGATGTTTTTTCTGAAGCTCGTCGTTTCCTCAAGAATCGCCTTTGACAATCATGTGATTATTTTCTTGTATACTGGGTTGGACACTTATTTCTGGTAATTGAAATACTTGTACATATATTATTTACCATTTCTACGAAAATCAGCATTCAATAAACAGTGGATGTCATTACGGTTTCTTTATATGAATATGAAAACTCCTATATAAAATATGATTTTGCGTTCCTAAGGGAGCTGTGGCTTAGTGGTTGAAAGCGCCTACCTTGTATACCAGTCATAACGATTTCTTATATCTTCTTGCAGTAAATTTCTGTTCATTTTACAAAGAGTAACTTAGGTCTTTCTTTTTGTTATCCCTGTCTTTCAACATCCAGATAATACCTCAATTTTTGAATTTTTAATATTGCATTAAATAGCTCTTTAGATAATAAATATACATAATTGTGTTTTCATCAGAATTTATATATATATATATATATATTTACTGGTAGTTCTTTTTTACGAACGAAGAAATATTTTTAAAAAAATGAAAAGAAAATGTTCCTTGAGCAGTAGAGAAATTCTTGACTTAATAGGTTCAAGCTATTGTTTAGTAAACATAAACAATATCTTGATAACAGCAAATTAACACGACCTAATATATATTTAGGGTACGATTCTTTCCCCCTAGGTTTTTATCGAAAAACATTAATTGTAAAAAATATCTTGGGCGTATTTTAATTTTTGGTTTGAAAAGATGTTTAAAGAGTGTACAGGGCCTAATTGTGTATGTCTGTTAGAATTAATACTCAAAGAAACATTTCTATGCCTCATTTGTTTCCATTTCAGAAATTTTTTAAAAAAATCATTTGGTTGGTACCACCGAGGGTGCCGTGGCTTAGTTGGTTAAAGCGCCTGTCTAGTAAACAGGAGATCACGAGTTCGAATCTCGTCGGTGCCTTAGATCGCCGGATTGCAAAGCGGGTGATGTTTTTTACAACCTTTTTCTGAATTTCACTTGGTGTGTGAGTGTGTGTGTCATCAAATTTTCGATCGTTAATTTAACCAACTTCCCATCAAGCTAGAGCTTTGAAATTTTGGGAATCGTTCGTACTGGCCTAACAATGCAATATTTAGACGTTTGCGAGAAGTTTTAACTAATATTTCAATAATTTTAATAAGTCAAAATATTCTTTCCTCTCGGCGCTTTTAGGATTGAGGAAAAAATTTCTTTCCCCCTCTGGGAACACCGGGCACTCCCCACGCTACATGAGGTATCGTAAAGCTTTTGTACTCACAAAGGGGAGATACTCTCCCCTTTACTATCTTCGAGATAGTAAGGGTTACTGACTTTTAGTCAGTAATCGTTAGCAAGAAAGAAAGTTTCCAATATTTGGCGCCGTGTCTTATCACAATAATTTTTTCTGAATTCTGGTTCCCATTTTTTTTTAATAGAATGACTTACAAATTTTCAAATGCATGTTTTGATTTTATGAGTATTATGAATTTTTTAATACGCTCACAAATATCTCTTTTTAAGTAAATTTTAATGTTAAAAATAACCAACAGTTTTAACTAATATTTCAATAATTTTCTTTAATAAACTTTGCCACCATATAAAAACGTTGTTTTTAAAAACGTTGGTTTTTATATCGAATTTTTTTTGTTTCTAAGACGTTTCCTCGCAGTCACCGTGCAATAACGAAAATGGATATCTACATATTTAATGAAACTCTCCGATAAACATGTTCAGTGATATATATTTAAAAAATAGAATATATTTTTTGAACAAGCATGTGCTACTTTGTAGAAATAGCACATGTTTTGTAGAAATTTACTAATTACGCTTTCTTTCTTTTCATCCTTATTAAAATAGTAAAAAAATATTTTAAAAGTCGTGACCAATTTAACATGTGCTTCGACGTGTGAATTCTTGAGCTAAACATCCGGCGCAGATCCACAACCGGATCTTATTGTGTACTAAGGAATCGGCTTTGATATATATTTGCTCATTTTTTTCTGTGTTGTATGATAACAGCAAATTAACACTTATTGTTATATGCAGCTTTCGCAAGAATCAGATGCTTAATAAATAATGGGAAATTTTTTTATTTATTTAATTACTTTCATAGAAAATTTTTAAAACTTTCCCCGTACATTTTAGTGAAAGTAAAAAGTATGATAAATATACCTTTTTTTTTAATCGCCGTAGGCGCAGTGGTAAAGCTTCTACACATATATAAAACATAAACATTTTTAACGAATGTATCTTCTATTTACAAAATATCTGAAAAAACTTTATTAAGCAAAAGAACGATTTCACGCTATCGTTTTCGTTGTTTAAACAACTCTAAAATAGATCTTTTGCTTGACATTGTAAAAATGCCAAATAACAATGCATAAACTAAGAGAAATAATATAAAATATTTTATTATTAAAGAGGTTAACCAAAAGAAATGCACCCAAACTTAAAATAGTTAACTTCTATTCTACGATGCACTAACTTATTCACAGTTTTTTTTTTTTTTTTGCCGCACCCTATATATGTGATTTTTATTGTGTTCGATAAGTCTTATTAAATCTAAAAATGTCAATCAGTTGCTTAGATTGTTTTGCTTCAGAATGCTTGACAGAAGAAAAAGACTATTTCGTCATCAATATGAAAAGCAAAGTTTGCTGAAGTAAACCCAATTTCAAAAGCAGGTAGGAGCGTTGCATAGCTCTTCTTGATTGCGCTCCCGATGCGAGTAAGATTGAACAAATACATTCGTAGTATGATACGTTTCTATTGATCAATCGGAATATGGGGATGTGAATGAGAAATTAATGAACATTTTTTTTGTGAGCGTTTTCTCTTCCTATTGAGAGATAGGCCACGATAGATTTTAGAAACTCCTCTAATAGTTTGATGAAACAAATTGATTTTAGAAATGTCGTCCTTTTTACCAGGGATAATTAGATTTTCCTTGCTTTCCATGCGTTACTTAATAAACTCATCATCTGAAAATGATTTACAATTTATTGGCGATTAAATTTGCAACTTCATAAATAGCCATCACAAAAGATTCTGTCTGAATTGTAAAGTTGTTAATATTTTTCTTCTCAGATATAAGGTCTGTGTTTTTAGTGCCAATGCTTTGTCTTTACGACACTCTCTTTGATGCTCATTGAACTAAGAGGCATGTTTTTGCATATAATGCCTTTTTAAACTATATTCTTTGATGATAAGTATGCAAACGCGACAAATTACACAAAGCGCCAAAACTAATTTTAGGAATAAAAAAAATAGTTCTCTCTGCATTTTTAATTCAATAATCTTCCTTCAATATATTTTCATTTTTTTTTTTTTTTTCATTACGAGATTTAGTTGACACGTAGAGACCACTCGAAAACTTCAAATTTTCGAACTATTTACATGGTAAAGGTACAGATAAGAGTAATAACAGAAATAAACAATATATTTGAGCTAAATATAGTTAAAATTGAAGCAAATGATAAAAACGTTCTATGCAAAGTCTTGCAAAGAACAGATTTAGCCACCAAAAGTGCGTTTTTTAAATTACTCAATTAAATATAAGAATTAAAGTAAACTATCGGAATAGTTTACTATTTTATTATTGGAATAGTGAATATATTGAAGCGAAGTGTAATTAAAATTGAAGCAAACGATGAATTATTAAATATATCAGCTAAATGTAATTAAAATTGAGGTAAGCGATAAATTATCAAATTGAATATATTTAAGCTAAATATCGCAAAAATGTAGAAAGGATAATACTATAATAAGATTGAAATTAAATCAAAAATTTATTTCCCCGCCTTGAAAAGAAGATAAAAACCGATGAATCACTTACTGTTTCGTTTTCTTTTCTCAATTTACAGAAACATGACAAAAATTTAAGTAAGTCTTTCCTTATATGTTCGCAAACTACTCAGGAATAACGAAAAATGGGATACATCGAGCGATGTGCGAATGCAATCATAGTCCATCCTACTACAATAGTAAACATTCAATAATGAGTCTTAGGGAAATAGCACTTACTTTTTAATTTGGTTATCCAGAAGAATAAGGCCGATTTTAGACAAAGCAGTAGTTGACCCAACAGATGACACGGAATGTAACAGATGTTAGTTTTAAATAAATATCAATTGTCTCTCTTCTCACTCAATCGACCCACAGCCCTAGGTGACTATCCACTAGGCCCAAGTGCCACTCTTGTTCTCATCCACTCTAGCTGAAAACACACAAGAGGACAATATTCAATGTTAGGGTTTTCAGACCTATTAACTAGTTGAAAGGCAACTTTATTAAATCAACTACCTTATCTGAAACCATCCTGAGGCTGTTTGTCGTAAAAGAGGTGTGGACACTGGTTACTAAATGAAACTCCGCTAATGTTATCCAATGTCGGCCAAGTGCGTTGATGTGGATAAATCACCAATGTTGACTCGCTTATAGCTCAAGGCAATATTACGGGTTCTTATTTGGCAAACTAATAATAATAACATTTTTCAGACATGATGGAAGAGGCAGGGGCACTAAAAGGCAGTTTTGCACTAGGACTCTTGAATTAATTTTATGGACTTATATTTCCTTTCAGTGAGTATAAATATTTCTCTCGCTCCACAATCCTTTCTTAGGTCGCATACGGACCGCGGGTTGGACACCCCCGCCTAAGACCAACCGATACAAGATCTTAAATAAAAATATAAAATAATTTCCCTCCCTTGCACTGCAGATCAGGCGGTCAGTGCATTAAAGGCGAGATTCTTCTTACCCAATAGTCATAACGAGTCCTTTTAATTTTGATACGATGTTCACAAACTGAAAGACATGGGGAAAATAAGTTACTGGAACAGTATAAAGAATTCGAAAACGTCTTGACAGATGGTGATTCCTCCGATCATCATCTATGCAACTGGCTGACAAAATAGGTCTTTCACTTTGAACGTAGGTCCAGTTGACGTTCTTAATTTAGTTTATTTTCTTAAAACTGGGCCAAATTTGAGCACTGCAAGTAAGAATTTTGCTAACGCTACTCATAACTGTTACTTCTGGGGGAAGAACTTTTTTCTAAATTAAAAATAATAAAAAGTGTTTAGATCAATTTCTACTCCCAATTGTTCTAATGGCTTTTTGAATCACTCTTGCAGATTAAACTCCATGATTGTAAGATAGGAAGAAAAGAGGGGGGCGAGGAAATGACAAGTAAAAGGGTCGAAAATTATTATTTTTTATATAATTCGAGATTCGACTACGACTAAGTCCCTCAGAATCATTATGAATCAAACGAATAATGAAAAAAATTTTGAACAAAAACTGCGTTACGCAGAAATACGTAACCCGATTTTCTGAAAGATATAAATGGATACAATATATATATATATATATATATATATATTGGCGAGCTCATGGGGCCAGAGGAAAATGGGAGTCAGTGCAAAGTTATAGTAATAAGCTTTACAATAATAATAATAATAAATTTTAAAAGCAAATAATATTTTTATGGAAAATGTTTTCCTATTAATTAGATAGAAAAGTATTTACCATAATAATATCATTTCTTTTCACATTGTGTAACTAATAATTTTTTCATGTAAATTAAGAAGTGTTTTTTATTAAAATCCGTCAAATACAACGTGTATCAGAAATGTATTGCTTTGTAAACTTATGTAAGCGCTACCTCGAAATATACTCCTTAAGAATCTTAATTACATATTACAAAATGTATTTTTCTTACACGTAAGCAGTAAAAAAATGGAAGACATATTTTTATAATTAATATATAATTTCTTACAATTGTCAGTTTCATTGGATGAACTTATTACAGTGAAAAATCGTGCAAGATGATGGATCATAAATATATTTTAAAATTACATGTTATAAATTATATATATATATATATATATATATATATATATATATATATATA
>BMAW01008415.1:12757-39500 GCA_019974015.1 Nephila pilipes | reverse complement strand
ATATATATATATATATATATATATATATATATATATATATATATAGTTTATTCAAGGATGAAAGTATTTATTATTATGATAAGCAAACAATAATTATTCTAAAACTAAAGACAAAAAAACCTCGCAAATTAAAAAAAAGTCTCATAGAAAAGTAAATAGTATTTGCATTATCAAATAACTAAATAATAAAATTTTAAACATAAGAATTTTATTTTATGAACCACTTGGTCTGAAGAGATAGTGATAAGCAAATATATATATATATAATATTAATAATAATTTACATTAGTTTTACATGATAGAATGTAACGATTTATTTGTGAGTTTCTATACAAGATAGTGTGCTTGTTTGTATGTTTCTATATCACATAGAATATACCATATGGTATTACTGGTATAATATTGTAGTATTCTATGTATACCAAATAGAATATATCACATAGAATAATGTATATGATACATGTATTTATAATAATACACAAAGTGACAGTTTTTACACAAGAAAATTTATGTATTTTAAATGTGTTACATTTTATTATTATTGTTATTTTGAATAGATCAACTATATTGAGTCAGCTTAAGCATAGAACGTTTCATTCAATATTATAGCTGAAGCATAAAAATTGTTGAAACTTTATAAAATTCCACTTTATTTTATTTTCTATTGTTGGTATAAAACATCACGTTTCTCAGAATAATTTATTTCTCTCCTTCCTTTTTTTGTGAATGTTAGAGAAAAAACAGCTCTTTTCAAATCCCTTTTACCACAGTATTAAGACTTAATATCTAATTCGAACAAAAAAGAGGCGAGGTCTGTATCTAACAGTCCATCCAAAGAGCCTTTTTACCTCATTCTCGCAGCAGGCAATTAACATTTCCTAATTCACTAGACGAGAGATCTTTCATAATTGAATGCCACCAAAAAAGAAGTCGCTGCATCAATCTGGTGGGCGTTAATGAACCTAGACCAGGAGCAGAATGCTAAGCGAGTTCCTCTTCGGTTTCCTCCTCAGTTTTTGTATTTGCTGTTTGGCAATAACAACAACAGCAAGAAACGCACGCGCGTCTTTTCTCTGTTGGCGCACGATGCGAATGCTTAAACACCCCCGAAAGTAATTGCCTAGGCGTGGGCCCTCTGGAGCAGCACCTGCGATGCCCAGTCTTTGTCTCGCTGGAAGATTTGATGACAGTAGAGAACCACCAAAGAATCGCCAAGGCGAGCTGGACTAATAACACGACCAGTTCTCGGGTTCTTGGCGCTTAGGCAGAATGAGGTCACAAAATGAAGTGGTTATGCGAACTCTCAAAGAAATGGCAGCACGGGCAACTGGTAAATAATAGGCTGGGCTTTCAATAAACAAGGTAGGTGTGGTGTTGGGAGAGAAGCTGACTGCTGGACAATGCGGGGCAATGAATGGAAGAGGTAATGCTGCGAGAGTTCGCAATTTTGCGGTGTTTATTGCGGATTTTCTGGTCTTTTTCAATTTGGAATGGCAGTTTCAAGTAGAAATGAGGAATATAAAATGAATGTAAGTCTAGAGATTTTTAAAAAGACATTAAAGTTTTGTTAGGGAAGTGCTTTGTTACAGAAGTGCTTGCTTATTTTCTGTTTTAGTAATCAAATAGGGTGGCTGAATTTTTCATTCGGTAAATTTGTATTTTTTATACGAAATTATTCATTCGCTTACTTTCTTTATGAAAGTACGACTAAATAAACCGTATGCAGCCAAAAATCAGTTAGAAAACCAAAACAATATTTCGATTTTAAGTAATACATTTATATTTATTTTAAAAAATTTCGCATTTTGTTTACCTTAAATTGTAGAAATTCTAATCAAGAGGGAAAGGTAATGTTAAGATACTGTTTAAATATTGTCAAAATTAAAACACGAATAGAGTGAAGGATCGATTTTAGATTAAACGCAGGTTATAGAATATAGACAGCATCAAAAATAAGAGTAATTGAAATCTTTATAATTGTTAATTAAATACTTTTACATTGAAAACAATTAAAAAGAATAAACACATGATAAATGCAGGGATTCGTTAAATATAAATTTATCTCAAAAGGGGTTTTATTGAGGGAGCCAAAGTTCTTCCGATTTTATGACGTTAAGCAATGCTATGTATTGTAAAAGCAAAATAGCAGCATACTTATAATTTTAATAACTCATAACGAATCAATCAATAATTCAATCATTTAATTCGACATCACAAACATCTTGAAACCCAAATTGATTCATGAGTAGTTTCCAAAATGATGAACTGTATGGAAAGATATAGACTATTACATATCACTTATACTTACCAAGGAACATCGTAAAGTTCTTCTAATTATATCAAGAAAATAACCGAGATACCAGATAAAATTTATTCAAAATATTACTTGATCCTTATGTATCTACCGTTGTAAACCAGCAGCTTATTAATGTTGATTTATTTGATTTCAGAAAAGCCATGAACTTGCAGCATGAAGATAGGGCTCTTCCTATTATTCTGTAATTATGGCAACGGAAAGATCAAGAAACACAGAGAATGTATATGCAGAGTAGTCTCCCAAGAATAGTAACTGTAAAACCCAAAAGTTCTTATATGCATCTTGATTAATTTTCAATAATTGAAACTCTTATGATATTCTGGGATAATAATTCTTCAGGAACTTTACGACATTGTGGGTTTAAGTCACCTCTACGGTTCTTAATCAAACAAAATCAACATATTCATGGCTCAATTAATAACATAACATAACATAAGGATCAGTCATATAGAATGAATTTTATATTTTAAACTTACATCTTGTTACTAATCAAACGTTGTTAACAGTCCTTACGTTATCCCTCGAATATTGGTAGTCTGAATTTAAAATATATGGAATGGCTGAAATTAGACTGTATTTTAAAAGTTAGCCATTTTTTACCATTCATGCGATTTTTTTTATTTAATTTAAAATACATCGATCAGAATTTTTTAAAGTCTCTTGTCCGTATTTAATTCAATAAAAGTAAATATTTTCGAGTAAGGTTTAAGTTAGGGATCGACTCAAAAACCAGAGAAAATGAAAGTTAGAATACCTCACAGTATCATCTGAAAATGAACTGCATTAATTAAATTTTTTTTTTTATTTGATTCAAAAATAGTCAGTTCCAATGAAAAAAAACAATAGTTGTGATTGTTATAGATACATATAAGAGGTCAGCATCACTGATTCTCAAAGAACAAAAAAACGTTTACTCGTTTATCTTATATTTTTTTCGAAAGCACAACTATTTTCTCTACGAATACGATCGATCACAAGTGAACTATAAATAATTTTAAAAAAAGTACTGACGTATGTGCTGAATAGATTTCTGTTTTTAAAGCCAGTATCACTATTGTTTATTTTGAACAAAATCGAATTTAGAACAATTAGCGTCTTTTTTTTAAGCGCAGGTGCATAGATTTTTTTTTTTTTTGCATAAAAAAGTTATTTTGCTTTTTTAAATTTTAAACATTATTTATTCTTATATTTCATTGAAATAAAAGCGCTACATGCAAATATCAACAATATATAGTAAGTAATCGTAATTAAAATAATCATAATTTGTAAATTAAGCCTCGACAGTAAAGCTGAAATCATTTGAGTTTTTTTAAAAAATTACACTATCTTTCGTGGATTATTCAACTCAGAAGAGACTTTCATGCAGAAAGATGAATACTTGATCAATCATCATATTCATTGCAATCTTCCTATTGTAATATAGTATATATATATATGTATATATATATATTTCATACTTAGTTTTTCCAAAAGAATAGTACACGTGTTTTTTGAGGATAATTTCCATATGAATTTCAACATATGTTTGCTATGAATTTCTTTAACATTACAGAAACCGAAAAAAGTTTTTCTTCCACACTTAAACAAACTTGTGTTCACACCTATTAAAAAAAAAGAATTGTAACTTATGATAGATTGAAAGTATTCAGACAGTAGCAAAATTATATTATTAAAAGTTATTCATTCCCTAGCGAAATAATCGTGTTTTGAAACTTAACCTTATTGTATAATTCCACGTTACTCAAGCCATTAGTCAGACGTCAAATATGACTTACAGTATAAAATGATAAATGTTTCCTCCACCGGTATTCAGAACTTGATTATAATAAAAGCTTCACCATTACAATAAAAGGATTTGCGGATTATGAAATGATACTTAATTTTACTGTCAATACTTGAAATATCAATTAACACTTAATTTTAAAACAAAATTGTTAAATTGAAGGGGAAAACATATCATTCATATACAATATAACCCACAGAATTTAGAAACTAATTCTAAAGCGCAGAAGGAATTTTCTTCCCTCTCTTTTCTCTCTCTAACACACCACACACACACACACACACACACACACACACACACACAAACACACTATCTACCACACACCACAAACATACACAATACACACACGGATCAACTGCGTTGAGAGTCGATTGATTGTTATAATGTCTTATGAAGCAATAAGATATTGATCGGACCTCGTAATTTTGAAACTCCGCAAGTGACGAGGACAACACATGATAATCCAAACTTCAACACTAAATCAACTGGAAAACTTAGAACCTCGATAAATTTAACGTGCATTTGTCAGACCTGACACGGTGGATTCCTTAACAGCATCAGACTCAAACCCATGATTCACGAAACAATAGCATAAAGTTTTTGATCACCTGATCAGAAGTGACTGCTCCCAGTTGACACTCGAAAATTTAAAAGACTCAAAAAATATCAACGAAAACGAGAAAAAATAAAAATATTAATAAGTGCGTTCGTTTCTATAAATGGTACATATCGTAAGAAAAGTTTGAACAGTATAGATTTAATAAAAATTAGAAATAATAAAATTAATCACAGATTCTGAAAAATATTCTGATTAAGTTAGTTTAATACTTATTTTTTAATTTTTTTTTTTTTTATAAATTATTCAAATTCACTAATGAAAGAGATGTTTGAAAAAGTTATCTATAAAAACACATTTATCATTATTTTTAGCTTTAATTCTACATTTAAAACAGGAACAAGAAAAGAAATTAACTTTGTTACTTATTTACAAGTATTGAAAATTAAAATCAAAGAAATAGGAAGTTTCCAAAATAAAATAAAATTCATCTAACTATTTCACTATTTATTTAAACTACGAGCAAAATAACTATCTCAAGAAAAACACAATTCGATTTCTCCTTAACTGCTGTACAAAACATTTCAAATTCCACTGCTAGCGTGACCGATGATACAGGAACATGCAAAATCAAACATATTGTCATTCTAATTAACGGACAATGTTCTAGAATCTATTACGGAAAAGGATCCAATCATTGAAACCAATGTTCGAAAAAAAAAATAAACAGATTTCCTACTTCGAAAATGAGGAATAAAACTGTACAAAAAATGCATTAAACTCCAAACCGTGCTAAAGAGAGGACCTAGAGCCTTAACAGATTTGGCGTGCATTTGCTCCATAACACGCCGGGTCTTCAATGGCATCAGGACTCAAACTCACGAACGAAGGACAGAACAACGGCCGTAAATTCGTGACCTTGACACTAGGTTACCGCGACCATGTTGAAAGCTATAAGTGGATAAATACTAAGATTAAGAAAAGTACTATGGTACTTTCTTTTTTCTTTCTGCGCGATTGTACAGATTGATCATGTAGGGATTACCTTATTTAATTATGGTATCTCATGTGTGTGACATAACATCTCGACTTCCTGTAATAAGAGTTGAGTTTTAAGAATACTCGTACAGTTTTCAAAATAAAAAAAAATTCGTGAATTTCTATGCCATTCTTAATGTTATCAACTCCTAAACATACATTTATATTTAATATGCTATTTAATGAATTTATAAGAGAAAAAAAGATCGATAAAAAATAATTCTGACAGTTCGAAGATTTGTTAGCTTCCTTCATGCATTATTTACAAGGTATACAACTATAACTACACAATAAAGAAAATTGAATCATTAAAAAATGTAATAAAAACTTTTTGTTAAGTAATTTTGCGAGCCGTAAGAATACATGATTTAAGCCTGAAATGCAAATAAGGATTTTCACTCACGGATTTTAGCTAAATAGGTTTCGCTTCAACTATAGAACATTTTAAATGAGCATTCCTAGTAAAAGGGCAAGAGAAAACGTAGTGGTCAGCATCTCCACAGAATTACAGGGACATAATTTTGCATTTTTCAAATTAAAATAATTTGAAAAAGAAATGAAGGAGCCATGACCAGTTAAGGAGAGAGTAATAAAATCAGAATTCGTATAAAAAATGATATTTGGTCTCAGAATATAGGACAGAACCCGAACATCAGTATTACAAATTGACCACCAGTCCTTCCCATCAGAAAGAAGCTGATTTTTTTAAAATCGTAACTTTATGAGACCGAGGGGCAGTGAAATTCATTCTCTCACCATCAGTGACAGCGAGTTTTATAAATTAATCCGAGGTTTCGTTATAATAATCTCCGACGTGGTACTGAAGACAGTGTAGTTAAGCTGTGAAAATCAGAATAAATGGCTAATTTTTCTTTAATGGTATTAATAAAAGCCGATTTATTTCTGGTACTCTACAGAAGCAATATTGATGATAAACTGTCTGAATAAATAAAAACTTTGAACTTATGAGAGACGGCTTACAAAACAGAAAATCCGATTGCCGAAAGATTGGCCTGGAAAACTGAATTATGAGAATTCAGTTCAAACATGTACATCCTATTTAAGACACCCCACACCCCAATGGAAGACACACATGCGAACCTAGCTTCGGACCCTATCCTTGATCCGTCGGTGTAAATTTCTCATTCGGAGGGTCTCGGAAATTTATTCTGAAAAATAGTTTGTTCTTCACGACGAGAGGGTTATTGGCGACGGACCTCATAATTTTTAACCTCTTTCAAGTGACGTGAACGACATCTGAACTAGTGCCACACCATGCCAACTAGAGGTCTTTGAGCCTCGACAGATATAACGTGCAACAGCGCCGGCTACACGGCGGGTCTGAGGTAGCATCAAGGCTTAAATGCCCGACTAGACAAAAAACGACAGCCGCGAGTCCACTACGATCCTGTCTTTGACCACATACACTTTTACGAATAAAATCTTAAAAATAAAATGATGATCCCGAATGTCGTGTTTTATCTCATTTGAAACAAACATGGACTGAAATTTAACATAACATGATTTATGTTTGTATTGAATGCTTCATTAAATTAAAGTTTCGTCATAAAAAAGGCACAACCCCCCTCGATTTACTTTAAACGAAAGTCGAATATCTTATTCTTTATACTGCCTGAATTATTATTGAATTATTCAGCTCCTTTTGCATTTTTCATAATAAATGCAACACTTAATTTTATTGAATTGCTGAGCTGATTTTTAATGAGGTTGAAAAAGAAATAAGTAATAAATTGATAACAATATAACAATTTGATATTTGTCAACTACTTTTTCATGTGCATCTCATTAAAAAAAGGTCATCCGGTATTTGCAACCAAAAATAAGCGGAGGGATGAGCTTTTATAACTGAGACATAAAAAATAAGTAAATTCCAAAACATCGTGACTTATTCCTGCATAAATATTCGTGAATTTAAGCATAACAAGGCAGGATGATCACATCGAATGTACAACACACCCGATATCATGTAATAAGATATTAATTCCAAATTCACCAGTCTTTAGAATTCAGCAACAATATTAATGTTCTGTTATAATAAATGGAGAAAAATGCACATAGTTTCTATAGAGAAACCTTAATTTTATAAATTACTAAAGCAACATTTGAATGCAAAACACTTAAACATTACCGAAATTAATAAGTAAAAATAAAATTTCTTGTAATATAGGTACGTTTTGAGGTATGTCATGAAGGTTTTGTAAAGAAAGCAATCATGTATACACTCCTAAAAATAAATGAAAAATATCTTAGTTGATAAAGACTAACAACCTGTCGTGACTGATCCCAACTGAAATAATCGTGAATTGAAATTTAACACCACAGAATGGTCACACCAAATGCTTCATTTGCGGTACAACACATTTTCGACTTCCTGTAAATCAGAGTCAACTGTCTCATCCATCACACCGTCTGAATTCCGCGGACTGCCGAAAACAGAAATTAGGAAGGTCCGCGCGTGAGAGAAAAAGAAGGTTTTTAATTCTAGGACACTCCTCTTCGATGATAACGCCTTTAGGAAGGTCAAGTGTCACTGCAGAAGAGAGGGCAAACAATAATGGAGGCTGCTTCTTCGGAATACGGAATGCTTCTTGGAGAGATTTATGGTTTCGGAATTGAATTAAAATTCTGACAGATAGGAGAGCCGTTGGCTTTGGGGTTGTTGGCCTGGTTAGTATGTCAATACATCAATAGGAGGTGAGACCACTGGTCGAATAATGGAAGGATCAGAGGTTGGAACTTTATGTTTGGTGCTGAGCCTAGTTTGATGGAATTCTGTATGGCATCCCGTGAAGAACCTTCTTGTGGCAGTATTGGGACTGTTGAAAGCAAGGTTCGGAAAGAGGCGGAACCCTGGTCAGATTTTAATGAATCTTTAGAATTTTTGTGGTTTGTAGAAGAAAGAAAAACCTTTTGGAAGATCAAGAGATGAATATATTACATTTTGAAGCGTTTAACAGCAATGAATGTAAAATTTCCTGTCTATTAAAACACTACACAGTCTTTCTAAATTTAATTTATTGGTTTACAATTTTAATAAGTTTTAAATATTACTTAACTATGAAATTTTTTTGGGAAAAAAATAGCAGCAGATTTTCGATGCATAAAATAACACTCGAATAGAATAGATTTAAGTATCAGATATATAATTTACTTCACGTGTTTCTTATGTAATAAGTATTTTCATTTTCCCATTCATTAATGGAATTGTTATTTTGGTTGAAATGATTAGTATGTCACCGTGGCAATTGTGTGACCATGATAGAAATCAAAGGAACTACCTGCTCTTTTAAGCCTGTTCCTTCATACCAGTGAGAGAACTCCGCTTAGTGCTTCACTGGAAACCTGCTGTTTGCTATGTGACCGTGGTATCTTAATGAGTATGGCTGCGAACTCGCGGCGGGCGTTATTTCCATTTAGTCATGGGTTCGAATCCATATACCACTAAATACTAATACTGATACACATTAAATCTGTCGAGGCTCCTTTCGTTGGTATGGCGAGCAAGTTTGGAAAGGGAGGTTCCGGCTGAAGTTCCGTCCTCGTCACTTTACCGAAGCTCAAAATTACGAGATCCTTGTCAATAGCCCTTGTGTTGGATCTCTGAGTGACATTAATAACAATTAATCAATCAATGATCTTTGCTGTTTCGAAATGTTTCCCTTTGTAGAGAGTAGGATACAGGCAGTTCCTTCTGTTCTTTTCAATCTCTTCAGTGATCCTAATTCTCCCCTTCATCTGAACAGTGTTCCCAGATTTTTTTCCCTTCCAATTTATATTAGCCACTTAAGGAGATATTGATTTAGGTGAGGCGTATTGGCGTACCAGATCACTTTTCAATTTTAATATTTTTCGCTTCAATTTTAATTATATTTAGCTTAAATATTTACAATTTAATAATTTATCGTTTCCTTTAATTTTAATATCGGAAAAGTTTACTATCGCCCATTTCTCGGTGTATCATTGTTTATCATCTCAGTATATCATTGATATTTAGTTAAGTAATTTAATAAGAATTATAAAAAAAAGCTCACCTTGGGTGGGTAAACCTGTTCTTTATAAAACTTTGCATGGAGCTTTTTAAATTTTTAAAAATTTATCTGATAAATGCAGTTAACTCTTTTTTTTTTTCACTAACTAATCATTCACACACGTACTAATTCTCTGTTTACTAAACAATTTGTTGCTATTTACAGGAATTGCTCTTTCACTTCTTTTTTTGTTTTTTTGTTTTATGATATTTATGTAAAATTTATCAAACATGACACTCATTACTCTAACATGTAATTTTAAATTAATTTCTCGATCGGTGATTTGATACTTTATTTTTCACATTTGCAACTAAATTTATCTATCTTTCATTTCTACATTTGACTCAAACTTATTTTTGATAGATTTTAAATTCAAAAATATTGCTTTCTTAGAACAAATTTTATTCAGAATTAGAGAAAATATTAGTATAATTTATGCGGCAGGGAGGGAAAAATCAATTTATCAGGCAGTGATTCCTTAAAGTAATTTCCAGAAATACTTTCTTCTTTATATACATAAGTTGGTGGGCATCCCTGCAATGAACAAGCAATCCTCAACAGAAGTGGAAAAAAAAAAAAAAAACATCGTGCGCTTTATTACATATTTATGGACGGATGAAAAGCAGGGTATAAATTACCTTGAAGACCCTTTTTTGGGTTCAGCAATAGTTGAGTTCAATCATCTAATTTAAATGAGTAGTCGGTTAATTGGAACCAGAACCGATCCGGGTTATAGAAAATCCGAGATATTCGGACAATGAGAAAAATGAAATATAAAATAAATATACTTATACAAAATCATCTATACTGAACAAATAGAGCATGAATCACATTAACTGAAGACGAAGATCTATTTTATAAATATTAAAAGTGCGCTTGAAATTTCTTATTGCATTTTTTTTATTTAGACAATGCAGCACCGTAATAAAAGATGCAAATAAAGTTTTGTTCATGTTACACAGAAATATCGGTAAAGCCCACTCCCGCTTTCATTTCACGCATTCATAGTTGTTAGAAGGTTTTAATAAAGAAAATAATTTTTAACAATATAGGGATGAAACAAATTAATGTTATTGTGGACATTTACAGATCTGTTCCCAAATTTTTTATAAAAGAATTTTCCGTGTAGATCGTTTCGTGTTATCTGGAGATCCGAGTTATCCAAATTTGAGTTATCGGGGTGCTACTGTATTTTCCCAAAATTTTAAATCGATCATTTTTTGTTGCTATTTTTCTCTTTTTTATTTATAATACCGATAGATCTTAAGACTCTTAGTGTTTGAGTGAACTAAAAAAAGGAAGAAAAACATAAAAATTCGGTAAAATGTTTTGTCTGACTTCGCATTTTTTCTCGCCGAATATATTAATCATTCATCAGTTTCCACTTTAAAACAGCATCTTAAATTGAAGCATTCACCTGTAAAACTACTTTCCGAAAAAGAAGGTTCCTAGATAACAGAACCAAATATGAAAATCCTCAACCAACAGATATATATCTACTGCAGACACTAAAACAATTTACCAGTACTGACAGCAGTTTTTGCGGTTAAATGTCGAAAATGACGGCAATAGTGATGACTTTCATAACAATATTCAGTGTAAAGTACCATCTAATATTGAGCAATTAATGATTTAAAAGGATGACGAAGTACTTGAAGGAATATTGATGATGTTCTGTTAAAAAAAAAAAAATCAAATACACATAAGTTTTGAGAAGATACTGATCAAACTAAAAGAAAATTTGACAAAAATGATGTCTGTTTGTATCAAGAACGAAAAATGATCAAAGCTGTACTTTATAAAACTGTCATTTTCTAGAAATCACATAAAAGTAAGTAGAAATTTACCTGAAATAATTTTGTTGACAAAACTTCTAAATTCATATCAATGGGTTGAAATTATTCGTAGGCCCTAATAGAAATAAAAAAAAAATTAAATAATTCTTTAAGATATTGAGGAAAATAAATGGATACTGCAACCAAATATATGATAAAAAAATTCTGAAACATTTTCCTACAACTCAAGTTCCTTACACAAAGATTCGTTCTAAATCAAGACACGTTTCAAAAAGGAAATCCACATTATCTATTGAAAAAGAGATACAACTATAATACATAAATTTTTATATTAAAGTCTGATGGATTGAATTGAAAAGATTATACGTAATTTTAATTGAAATTTTGTATTTTAAATTAAATATGGGTGTAGGAATATGTAAAACATTACACTTTTGTTATATATATATATATATATATAATAAAAGTGTAAGAATTCCCGATTCCGTTCGAAATAAGCATTGATGAATACTAAAAAATAAAGAAATAGCAGTCCTTTATCGAGTCAATTATTGATTTCAGTTATGAGTATATCTTTCATACAAGTAACCAGGACATAGAAGCAATTTAATGTCGGCACAGCAACGAAAATAGAATTTACAAAGAAAACAGAGGGTGCATATTATTTTGATATTAAAGAGAAAAAAAGAGTGACCTACCGACAGTGTCGGTTTTTATAACTGAAAAAAAAAAAAAACCGAGGAGCCTATAAATTACGTTTTTTAATTTTGTTAAAAGGCTCGGGAACCTAGAGTTACCAAGCTATTTTTCGATACAAAGGTTTTTTCACTGGAGAGAAAATTGCAGTTAATACTCACATCAAAATTGGTTGAGTGTTAGAAAGACAAACATGTCCAAAAACAGAGCGAAAATTAAAAAGAAGGCGGTATTGTGGATTCATCATATATATATATATATATATATAGTTATATATGTGTGTGTGCGTGTGTGATAAGACTGTAAAATATATAAATATAGTAAAATTGAGTCGTATATTCTTTTTAAATATAATAGTAACTCGGATTTAAAAATAATAATACATTAATGAATAATATTTACAAAGGGTATATCAATTATGATATTAACATGTGATTACAGGAATTTGGGTATAAATAAGGATAAGAAAATATATGCATCATGGTACTAATTTCAGACTCCTTGAAAAATATTTTTCCTCTAAAACAACAAATTAGCTTGGATATTGATAATTTTATAATGAAATTTGCATTTCACTATGGTCTGCAATTAGGATATTTTAAACAGTTTAAAGGCTGTTTTAAGTGTGATATTAAAAAAAAAATTGGTCTGTCTTTTCTGAATCTGTCTTTTGACAAATTTGCAGGTTCTACAAATTTGTCAAAAGACAGATTCAGAATTTGAAAATGTCATGTTTCATTTACTTTATGGTTTTTCGTTTCTTGTTTCCATGCATTGTTTTTTTTTTTTTTTTTTTTTTTTTTTTCACGAAGTAATATTTATCTTTTTGACATTATTTACTGCTTTAATATTCTTTCAGTTATTTTAAACTCTTTCTCAAACATTATGTTGTGTACTTTATTACTCTTCCTTTTTTTCTAGGTTTTGGCAAACAATATATATTTTTATTATTTTTCTTAATACTTTTTCTGTATTAAGAAAGTAGTCTAAAAAATATTTGTGTGTTTTCGTTTCAATTTGTAATCTTTTACTTATATTTTACTTCTTTACTCATTTGAGGGGGCCGCGGTAGCCTAGTGGTCAAGGTCGTGGATAGCGGCTGGCGGTTTTCGTTCAGTCGCGGGTTCGATCCTTGGCCACCAAAGACCTGCCGTGTAGCCGGGGCTGATGCACGTTAAATCTGTTCGGGGCCCAAAGTCCTCCCGTTGGCGTGGTGTGGATGTTAGGAGAGGGGGGTGCCAGCTCAGGTGTCGTCCTCGTCACTTGACCGTGGTTCAAAATTACGAGGTCCGTCGCCAATAGCCCTCGTGTTGCTTCTAGTGCGACGTTAATAAAAACTAAACTAAACTAAATTACTCATTTGAGGTAGTTATTTCGAATTATTACTTTATATTATTATTTTCATTATATATATATATATATATATATATATATATATATATATAGACTCTATAACAAAAAAGAATGCGACGCACCAAGAAGGAGTTGCCCGATTGTAATGAAATTTCGTATGCATAGAAATTTTTATCGAACATGCAAATGATTAAAATTTGGTGTCCAATCAATGAATAGCGGAAGCTACAGCGAATCGGAACTGCGCATTCAGCTGGTGGATATAAGAAGCGATTCTCAATCTGATGGTCAAATTTTCTGTTGCATTCCGATTTAGGATACCTTTCAGCGACTGAAAAAATACTCGCCGCAGGATTCGAGCTCATTACGAGCAACTGTCAGAGTTTGAAAGAGGTCGTATCATTGGATTGAAAGAGGCAGGTAGGGCAAATCGGAGAATCACTCGTCATATGGGTCGAAGCGATGCGTCGATTAGAAGATGCTGACAAAAAAAAAAAAAAGGTAGACAATGGCAGATTTCAGCATCATGTCGGTAGCGGTCGACATAAGACCACATCAGGTCGGGAGGACACAGTGATTGACGGGTGTCCACCATGACCATTCACAGATGGTTGATAGAGCGAAATCTACGTTCGTACCGATAGCGACACCACCTGCCACTCACGCCTGCACTCTGTCGAGCCAGACTGCAGTAGTGCTCGGATCTATAAGGTTGGAATGATGCTGGATGGGGACGAATAGCGTTTAGCGACGAATTCCACTTCAAATTGTGTCCTGACGATCTTCGAAGGCGTGTCTGGAGACGCAAATTGCAGCTTTGCTTTCACTATTGCACGACACACTGGCCCTCAACCAGGAGTAATGGTCTGAGGTGCCATTTCCTTTGATAGCCGAACCCCTTTGTTGGTCATTAGAGACACACTTACAGCACAATAGTACTTCGATGACATTATGAGACCTGTTTTGCTACCGTTCCTTTCGCAGTACCCTGGCTTTATTTTTCAGTAAGATAATGCCAGACCACATACGACACTTGTTGCTATGAACTGTCTTACAGCTTGTCAAACATTTTCTTGACGAGCCAGATCTCTCTCCAATCGAGCATGTCTGGGATATGATGAGAAGGCGACTGAATCTACCAGGGAATGTTGATGACCTAGACTGACAATTGGAGAAAATTTGGCAAGAAATACCACAGGATACCATCAGGGAGGTTTATCCCTCCATTTCACGTTGTGTGGCAGCTTGCATCCAGGCTAGATGTGGGTCAACACCTTATTGAATTCGTTACTTTGTAACTATGTAACTCTGAAATAAAGCATTAAACCTTTCTGAAATTTTAATCATTTTCTATTCTCTACATAATTTTCCTATGTGCCTATTTTTATCTCCATTGGACAATTCCTAGTTGTTTTTTTTTTTTTTTTTTTTTTTTTTTTTTACTGTTTTAGTATATATATATGGATGGATGGATGGACGGATTCATACATACATACTACATATAAATAAATAAAACGTGATTTTCTTTTATGTGCATAAAAACAGGTGCCCAAAAGTTAAGCATACTTTGCAAATTTGTAAAATGCTATAAAATTGACTAAATATTGGTGATATTATTTGAAATAATTTGCGTAGAATCATATGTTGAAGATGAAGCTGTCTTTTACAAAACATTTCAGTCTGCGTTTACTCTGCAAAATACCAGCACACTTCGGAATGCGGATACACCGACTCACTTGACATTGGTAATTCAGATAAGTTTCGTGTAATTCATGTGTGAAGGTACATTTTTAACGGTTAAACAAAACATATTGTAGCACAAAGACGACAAATGGTCCCTTTTGGGAAAGGAGTGGAATGCTTGAATTCTTGATCACAAACCGAAGTGTCTCGAATTCTGAGTGATCATCAGTTTGTGATCTCAAAAGTGTGACAGAAGTTTCAAACTGTAGCAAATGTTAACCGATGACCAGTATCAGGTAGGAGAAGAGGCACAATCGTTCTCCAGGACTTATATCTGACAATAACTCACTCTGCGCGACGTCGGAGGTCCTGCCAAGCTGTGCCAGAGAACAGGGTTCAGCGCTCCCTTCCCTTACAGGTGAGCGATTTTCCAAACAAATTGCTTACAAGAAATTCATTTATGTAGGTGTCTAACCCAGACGACCGGAAATTTTCATTCCTCTCACAACTACGCATAAACGCGATAACTTAAATTGGAACATCAGATTGGGGTTTAGAATAAAGGGCCAATGTGATATTCAGTGATGAATCTCGCTTTACTCTGAACACTGATTGATTTGGACTAACGCTATGGTGAGAATGTGGAACTCGCTTTAATTCGGGAAACATCAGGATCGGTTTCCGTCAAGGGGAGTCATGATTTGGGTAAGTATCGTAATGAATGATTAAACAGACCTTTATGAGGTGGTGTCGATCCTGACTTCATATTTATGAATGATAACGCGCTTTGTCTCCGTGCGAGCCTGATCGACGACTTCCTTGAAGCAAAAAATATCCAATATATGTTATGGCCTGTTTACTCAATTGATCTGACTCCTATCGAACATGTGTGGGATATGCTCGGCAGATAACTTACCATTTTTCCACATCCACCAAACTTTTTTCCAGATCTGAAAATAGCTTTTCGAGACGTTTGGAGTTCTTTGAGCCCACAAATCCTCCACTAAGTCATAACAAGCATGAAAAATTGTTATGCAGCGTGCCTAGCAGTCAAACGGAAGATTTATTGAACTGTTCCATTACCTTTGCATTTCATTTGTGTTTCATTAGAGTGTGAGCTATTATGCCCAGTTTCTTTTTCAAACTTGGATAATAAAAGTAATTATTGTCGATTGTTTTCTTATATAATAACTGTTTTATACAAGTGTATCCCGTTTCCCACTCTGTTCCGATTTATATTTTGTTCATTATTCACAGAATTACAAATTATGCTGAGCTTTTGGACACCAGCGTATGCTCCAATTTTGATGGACTTTGCTTTGACTTACTTATTTATTCTGAATATGTAAATTTGAAGGAAAAAAACCCTTCAAGCTAAGATTCTCCTAAAGATGATATATTTTCTAATGTCTGCTAATAAATTTAGAAAACAATGCTCTCTTAGCATTAATTTACTTTAAAAAAGATTTTTTTTTTCTAATTTCAAATATTTGATTTGATTTGTTTTTAAATATTTAAAGTAATAAAAATATTTACAAATTCAATAATATGCAGTATTACAGTCATTCGAATAGACTTGAGGTTTTGTTCGGGGGATCTTAGGAACAAATGAACCAACGAAGATGAAAAAGAATAGTTCTTTAAAATGGAAATGAACAAGTAGAAAAGGGGTTTTAGTTAAAAGAACGGAAAATCCTATTTCAGTATATGTGATGAATGGCAGCTTTAGTGTTTGAATATTGTTTTGAAAGTTTTGGACATATTTCAGTTTTAAAAACATATTTCATTGAAAAATGTAAAACATATTTCAATTTTAAAGTAATATAATATACACTCTTAAGGAACAGTTTTTTTTAATTAAAGAGAATTGTATAAAAGCAGTTTATCTAAAATAACTGAAATTCCCATTTCTGTACGCGATAGTCCTGTTTTAGACTTTCTATGTTATTCTCAGGGCTTAATCCATTCATGAAATATATTTTATGTTAAATGTACCGTAATGAATATCCTAAAAAGCGATATTAAAGATAAAAAAAACTGCATTATCACACTATTCACTTCATTAATGTTTTTGTAACGTCATGATCTTCCAAAAATAATGGAATTTTGAATAATTCTTTATATCTTTTTAAAGCATCAATCTACAACTTTCCTTTATAAATTTGTTCTAAATTAGGATAATTTATTTCGAGAACCCGTTTCTAATATTCACTTCTCAAAAATTCACAATTTCATCACTAATAAACTGTGATGACTTTGAATAAAAGTACATTAACGTATTCAAAGACAAACAGTGAAATTACGATGACATTTGAATTAAATGGCTCATGAATATTTTCAATAGTGGAACCAATCATCAATGTTGCGCGATGCAAAAGAAATACATTATTTCTTATTATACAAAATAATTCTCCAGCATCAATCAAACAAAGTGATACTACGGAACACGTCATCATTTTAATCTTTGGAAGTTAATGATATTTTCCATTGCGTTATATTTCAGTTCGTTTGATGTTCATTCGCTTGTAAAGAAAGCAAAAAGGGGAAAATACTAAATAAAATAAAATTTATTTATATATTTATGAATACAGAAGGAATTTAAATGCTCATGACTGAAATGCACACAACGAATTTCTTTATATCATTAGGGGCCTGAAGTTAATAAGAAGGAATTTAAATGTTCATGACATCGAAATACACGCAACAATTTTATATCATGAAGTACCTGAGTGTAGCAAGATGGAATTTAAACGTTCAAGAAATACGCGGAACAAATTTCTTTACATCATAAGGTATCTGAGAGTAATAAGAAGGAATTTAAACGTTCATGACTGAAATACGCGCAACAAATTTCTTTATATCGTAAGGTTCCTGAGAGTAATACGAAGAAATTTAAACGCTCGTGATTGAAATACACGTAACAAATTTTTTTATATCATAATGTGCCTGAGGATAATGAGAAGGAATTTAAATGTCCATGATATCGAAGTAGATGCAAAAAAATATCTTTATATCATAATATACCTGAGAATAATAAGGAATTTAAGCATTCTTCATTGAAATACACTCAACAAATTTCTTTATACCGTAAGGTACCTGAATACGCTGGAAAGTTAATTGAGCACGTAGGCCGCGGAGCGGCCCTTAAGCTCAGGTCGGTAAAATATAGCATTTAAACTTTGATAGAGAAGGAATTTAGGCTTTCTGTGGGATGTTATCAGAGGAAGGCCTGTGATTGGTTGTCTGGATGGTCTGGTAAAGTTGGCATTTTGGAGGTATAGGTTTCGGTCAGGTAAGGTACCTGAGGTTAATAAGAAGTATTTTAAACGGTCATGAATGAAACACACGCAACAAAATTATTTATATCATGAGGTCCGAGTATAATAAGAATGAATTTAAGCGCTCATAATTGAATTACGTGCACATAAGGCCACCCTTTCTTAAAAGAATCTATTGAAGTTCTCGCAACAAATTTCCTTATATCATAATGCGCCTGAGTGTTATGTTGGAAATAAATTACTCGGATCCCGCCAGGAGGCTCCTTGTCTCGTGTAAGTAAGAGCACACGGGTTCATGAGTAATATTTTCAGAGTGCTCTTGGATCTTGACCGCGTATGGCGGGTTATTTCTCTTGACCGCAAAAGCGGGTTAAATTGTAATATGGGCTATTTGGAAGTCTTGTATAGTTTGTAAATAGTATACTTATTTGTTTATATGTGATTGGTACGTAGATACTGTAAATAAATGTGTATTTGAATTAACTGCTCTCCCTAGTTTGGTTTGGTGGATAAGATTCTCCAACATGTTATAAGGAATTTAAACGGTCATGATTGAAATACACGCTACAAAATTCTTTATATCATAAAAACTTGAGGGTAGTAAGAAGAAATTTAAACGCCCATGATTGAAATACACGCATATAAGGCCACTTTTTCCTGTTTTTTTTTTTTTTTTTTTTGAATAAATTCATTTTTATAAAGTTTTACTTCGCCTAAACATAAGGAGTATTGAAAAAAGTCAAAATTATATCATTTTTTTGAGTGAATTCTGGTGGAAATGAGTCTAAAGTAAATAAGAAATGTAGCCAAATTGACATCTTTTTTGACTCCCCATAATTATCTATTTTATGATATATTAATATCAGGCGTCAAAAAAAATAATATTGTGAAAAAGATTACTAATTAGTTTAATATTAAATTTGATAAACATATGAGAGAAAAACAAGAAAAAGTTCTCACAGATAGGAGAGTCGTTCAATAAGTTCATAGAAAACGAAATAAAAACTCATTACTTTAAGTGGAATTTTTTTATTTTTATTTTTTTTTCAACATAATCTTCTCTTAGATTTTTACACTCATCCACTATTTTGAATCAGATAATTATACCTGCTTTAATACCGAACATTCTTCCATTTATACACTTTTCCACCCTTTCCTCCAATTTTTTGAAGCCATCTATGAAGTAAGATTTCTGAAGGTCTTCAAAATAGGCATCTGTTTGGGAGATGACCCCTTTGTTCGACGTGAACCGTTGTCCGCGGAAATATTTTTTAAAGTTCGGAAATGAAAAAAAAGTCACTGTGGGCCAATCCGGTGAATACGGTTGTTGTAATTATTGGAATTTAAAATCCCATGATTTTGACCATCGAAACTACA
Organism: Nephila pilipes; assembly: GCA_019974015.1. Classification (NCBI taxonomy): domain Eukaryota; kingdom Metazoa; phylum Arthropoda; class Arachnida; order Araneae; family Nephilidae; genus Nephila; species Nephila pilipes. Next base: position 19,574 of record BMAW01008415.1, on the reverse strand, counting down.
TAGGTATTGATGGAAGAGGATCTTTTTCAAATGAGAACGTTTTTTTTTTATTTTTATTTTATTTCTTCGCTCAACCAGTGTAATGACGATGAGTAATACTCTCAAAATTATTGTTTTTCCTTTTTCCAAGTAAGTGGTGTAGATGATTCCGTATGCATCCCTTAAAAACCGTGGTCATCATCTTGCCGGCCAATTTCACCGTCTTTTTTTTTTCCCTTCTGAGCCCATTCAACTTCAAAAGCCACTGTTTTGACTGCTCCTTTGTAGTGTATCAAAGTTTCGTTTGCAGTTATATTTCGACGCAGAAACTCGTCAGGATTCCGAAGAAAAAGCACCAAAATAGCCTCAGAGTCGACCACACGATTGTGTTCATTTTCCACTGAGGGCAAACTCGGCACTCATCTTGCCGAGATTTTTTCACATCCAATTGTTCGTGCAAAATTGAAAACACTGTACTTTGAGTCATTCTAGTAGCCTGAACTATTTCGTGCACTTTGATTCGTCATTCACTCAAAAACATATCGTGTATTTTGTCAATCATTCCGGGAACAGCACTCACTTCTACTGGAAGTCCCGAATGACATTCATCTTTTGTGCGTGTATGTATAGGAAAGAGAAAACCAGAATTTTGACGAAAAAATCCCGTTCCTTTGTTACAACTCCTTTTCCTTTTTTTTTGCATATTCTTTTTTTCTTTTTTTTTTTTTTTTTTTTTTGTAAAAAAGAGAGAGAGAGAGATTTTTTTCAATTACCTGTTTTAAAACATTAAAATTAAAATTACAATACGGCTGAAGCTCGTTATTTGAACAAATTATACTGTTTTAAAAGCGAGATGATTTTTTATAGCAACTTGTAAGTTCTTAATATTCAATTGGATTGGAGAAAACATTATTATTTTCTACTCTATATAGTATAATGGACTTGCGCGCGTGAATGTGTTAAATGACTAGTTGAAAAATTTGCTGAATAAGATAAATATCACCTTGATTCATTTGATTTGTTTGTATTATTTTTTTGAAAATATTATAGATTCAATAAAATTCTTCAGTTAACTGAAATATTATGTATAATTAGCTGGTATGAGTTAAAATGGCTTTTAAAACTGCATCAGAGATCTGTTGAAGATGGACCTCAAAATTTGGAGCCTCCTTTAAGAGACAAAGATCAAGCATTCCAAGGGTACTAATCTTCCGAATTTTCCGTTTCAAAATACGCCTTGAAGCTTCAATCATACTGAATATAAACCAAATCTGCTCAAATTCTAATGATGCGATAAAAACATCCAAAATTATTAGGTATTTCCTGAAACGTAATTGTCTCATGCCAATTACTACAGAAATAATAAATGAAATGTAATAAAGTATTAAAAATTTGTGTATTACTGTTCCTTTTACTAAAAATGTTCATTGTGCTGGAATAAAATGCAAGTTGTAGAGCAATTTTTAAATAAAAAATTCTTTCAAATTCTTCTTTTTAAAACTGTGTTCAAATTTATATTATTTTTTTTTCATGGACATAAAAACTTATTAATTTTCAAAAGTATTTATTAATTATGGAGAGTCTTAAGCTAATATAAAACTCTTGTCTGTGTTGCTTTAAAATAGGTGTATCAAGATCACTCATTTTCGTTTCTCCTTCATCGGTCACCATGGCAGCGACGAATTTACCATTGCCACTGCATTTTTTTCAACACTTCAGTTGAGGTCTGAATTCCTTTATGTTTGGACGAGCTTTATGAAATGTAAAGTCTATTTTAAATATCTATAAATAAGGTGTTTATTTTTTCACAATATTTTTTTAAATGAAAGAATATAAAGTATTAAAACATATCCTTAAAAATATTAATATAATACCAATGCGTATACAAATTTATTTAATTTAAAAATTCCAATGAATTGTTTAGTTCTGTTATATGAAGGTGAAGAAAATTAAATATTTTTAATTACATGTTAACAATATTTATAAAATATTATACGGATTTTAAACAAATAATTTACTGATGCAGATTAAAAAAAAAAAAAAAAAAAACTCAACAATGATTGTGAAACTCAAAATTTCGCTTTCATTAGAAGTTTGTTTACGAAAGTAAAATGAAGTGGAGGGAAGGGAAATGATGTCCATTCTTAACTGTTGCTACCATAGTTACAAATGACAGGGGGAGAATCCAGACTTTGAAGTGCCTATTTTAATGTAACAGACTTATAGTGTTTTACTAGTTTAATATTAGGCTTAAGAAAGGCTTTGTAGAAAACTCAACAAATATCTTGTTGTTTCGATGAGCTTAGTACCCCTAATAGCCTTTAACATGGAAAACGTCCAATTATATTCAACTTAACGGGTCTTTGATAGAATTGTGGGAGTTTCGAAATGTAACTCTTCATGACTCTCACCAATGGCTTAAGACCTCAGAAGCTGTTATAAAAGTGGAAGAAATTAAATAATTTCTCCCACTTAAAATAGTTCTTATTTTATTGTGAAATTATAAACCTTTCAGAACAAAATAATAACCATCTCATTTGTTGCAAACGTGACTTGGTAATTTTTAAAAATGAAAAATGAGACATTCTGCAATATGTTTTCGAGTTTTCACAGACAAAGTGCTATCCGCATAATCTCGTACATTTTTATAAGCAAAAAGGAATATTTATTGCTCATTGTAATGCAGTTGACTGTGAGCTATTGCGTAGTTGAACCATATTTAAAGAAATTTATTATGCTATTATCTGCTTAATAAAAGCTGGAATGCAATGTCATGTATACATCATAATAATGAGTCAGGCATTTAAGGGGACCATTAACTAGTAGATAAAAACGTACTTAGTACTTTATTACATGCATTCAGCTCTACAGGTGATTGTTTCGTTAGATTTTAGCAGCATATTTAAACATTTATTTTCTAGCATGAGAACTTACATTCTAATTAGAATTATTACAAGGCTATTTAACAGTCGAACGAACATCGGTAAACTAGCAAAAAAAGAAGTTTTTCAAATGATGAATGCATATTTTTATCATTCCAGAAATGATTCGAAAATGACGAAGAAAAGTTTTCAGACGTCTAGACTTTTGATACTTTTTCACAAAATGCGACAATTTCCATCATTTTAAGGGGCTGTACAGATACGATAAGGTGTGTGTGCAGATAATATTACTCAACCATAATAAATTTAAGTAGAAAATTCTTCAATTATTTTATTTACTCTGCATTGCGAATACAAAATATCTGCTTTTGTAACTTTCTGTGATATAGAAAAACTGCGGAAAGCGAAATTAATTTATGTGGATTTAACATAGGGTACTTTTAGGGAAGAAATTATTATGAAAATTTTCTTTAAAGAAGTAAAAAAGAAGGCAAGAAAAAGCAAAAAACTTTATACTCCTTTAAAAATAGAAATATTTAAAAAGGCATACAATTTTATACACTTCAGTAATTTTCAAAACATGGTGTGGTATACATTCCCGGTAAAGAAGCTATACGAGAGGAATATTACCCATTAGAATAGTTTTTTTTTTCTCGAGACAATGAATCTCATTTTATGCCGTAGCCATTTTCATCCTTGAATTGTAATCTTAGTTCATTACGCACTTACAATGTGGCATTCATAAATTCGAAGAACTTTAATATACTGAATTCTTCAATCTTTATTCCGAAATTACAAATATAAGTCTGGAGCCTTAAAAATGAATAAAACTTCTTTATTGTCAAAAAGTACTTGAACTGAACTGAAATGATTGATTATTAAAATCAACACGAAGGGTATTGGTGACGGACCTCGTAATTTTGTACTTCGGTCAAGCAACGAGGACCACCATTTCCTTTCCAAATTTTCAAAACTCGCCATCGGAAAGGCTTGGAGCCCCGACGGATCTAACGTGCATCATCCTCGCTACAGGGATGGTCTTTAGCGGCACCAGGAATCGAATCCAGAACCCGACGAAAACAATAGTGGCTGCGAGGTCAAAAACATGATAACTCGGCGACCGCTACGACGGAATGTATTGAACATTTTTCAAAATAAAAGTATTAAATGTTATTGTTAGCCCAGCGGAAGAGTCTTTGTATTTATGTCGCATCAGAGTATAGATTTCCAAAGTAGGTGGTACAACTCCTTTCTGACCCTGGAATAATTTAATAGGAAGTTAAAAGACGGAAAACCAAAACGTATTTTAAAGGCGTTTCATATGTTATTGAGGGAACTGATGTGGTCAGTCTCAATAAGTTACATGCGATACAGTAAAAATAGTTCAGAACAATTATACTAATATTCATTACTTTAAAGAAAAGTAAAATGAATTAAATTCAGAAGAAGAAATACCGGACATCTTTAGAATATTTGTTAAGTCAAGGCTTGTTTACATAATTATGTCACATTTGTTTGCTCATAATCAATAACAAACTAATTTCAGAGTGTTAGCCTACATTCATTTTTTTTTTATTGAATGAGAGTAAGAGTTATTGGCACATTAGATCACTTTTTGAAGAAAAATAACACTAACCGAGTCTATTAAAATGTTTTTGACTAAGCAAACGTGCACACAGAGATGTCAACGTTATATCAATCTGATAAGTCACTTAAATAATATATATTCATTCATTTTAATTACAATTCTTTAGCAGTCAATATTTTCAGTAATTCTTCAAGCATTTCCCGATATCCTTTATGGAACCAATGATGATTTTCCTTTGGTAACTTTCGTGATAGTACTTTCATTTTGTAGATTTCATTAAATGGATGAATTTTTTTTGTCATAATTTAATTTGAAAAGGACGAATATTAAATATCACATGAGATAATAACTTGAAGTTTTGAATATTATTAAGAAACGACTGAGATAACAGGGAATTTTTTTTTCTGTATGTCTATCAATTCTTATGTACATAATGTCGTAAATTACAAGTATTAATTATATAGCCGAAATATCTGGATAAAATTTACACTGGATATCAATTGATCCTTATGTACTAAATATTGTAAATAACCACAATTGAAATATATTTATTTGATTACAGGAAGCCGTAGATTGAAGTAACCCGCAGAATGGAAAAGATAAGAATTCGATCTATAGAGTTCTGCAATGATCGCCTGCGAAAGGTCAAGAAACTCTGAAAGAAATGTATAACTCTGGATGGTGTCTGTGTAGAAAATTCTTAAGAATACTAAATAAAACTTTAGTTTCTATCTCGATTACTTTTAGTTTAGATTAAAACTTTACAATATCCCAGAATAGCAATTAAAGCTTAAGGATACTGGTGAATGAGGTATCAACTCGGGTATCCTTGTTTGAACTTGCCACAGTAGTAATCTATAATCCATTTTACGAGTTCAATGGAATGTTAATTTAATTTAATTACACTCATCGTAGCTTTATCGATTTTGAATGAAATCTTATGTTACTTATCCCCCTAAACAAGCAATGTATATTAAAAATTACTTTTTCAATGGGCTAGAGTCTCTACCTTATTTGACTTCCTTAAGATTTCATTATGAGTTGTTAACAATAGACAAACTTAAATATCAATTGTTAACATCTCATTGTATGCCTAAGCTCCCACGAACCAATATCTAGCAAGAATTTTACAATATCGCTTATTTGTGCTGTCGACGAAATCAATCGAAAGACAACCACAAAAAGTGGCCGCTTAAAGCCCCGGCGGCTGTCTTCAACAAAAACGACAGAAGTTAAAATGGCTCAATAACTAGTCCGAGAGGGAATTCCTTTTGACCTAGTGGACGAAAGCATTACAAAAAGTGATCGGACAAGTTTTCCGAGGTCTGACAGATCGAAGGTTCGAATCCATCCGTTGCTCGAAATCAATCGACCTTCTGCCTCGATGCGGTAGGGAAAATATCTCACCCCGCTGAAGAGGTGATCCAGAACTTGAGCACTAGATGACAGCACAGCCTATCATGCATATATCCCCGACGAAAAGAACAAAAGAAGAAACTTCCACCTGTGTGTCTAAAATAACCGCAGTGGCCGCTGTAGCCAAGTGGATAAGGCAGCGGACTCGTGTCCGGCGGTTTTCGTCGAGTCGTAGGTTCATGCCTTGATACCACTAATATCCCGCCGTGTAGCCGGGGCTGAAGCACGTTAAATCTGTCGGAGCCCGAAGTCCTCCCATTGGAGTGATGTGGAAGCTAAGAGGAGTGGTTTCAGCTCAAGTGTCGTCCTCGGAACTTGACCGAGGTAATTCAGTTGTCAATAGCTCGTGTTGCTCATCGTTCGAAATAAATAAAACCAACCAACCAATCAAGACAACCACACATAAATCACAACTAGTTATATACGGCACATGCATCAGTAGACCCGCCATACAAACTAGAATAACTGATGATGTCAAAGGGAAGCTGCCTCCGAAAGGAATTCAATACTACAGGGAAGAAATGTATATCAATTAAAGTAATGATTGGAAAAGCAACCTTCCTCACAAATATCATTCAAAATGTTCCTCTTCTCGATGATACTTGAGGGAGAGTATTCGGCGACTTTCTTCGACAACGACGACAGAAGTCAAAAGGCTTTAACCCTTTCTGGACGACATGCCTTGGCATAGGACGTTTCCTGGGGACGGAGGAGAATCGAAAGAAACTGTCGCATGCGCCGGGAGGTTTTGAGTCTCTAAGCCAAGCTTCAGAAAAAAAAAACCACGAAAAAAAGTTTCTGTCCTAATGTAATAATAATCGGTAAAATTTTAGATTATTAATTAAGCTGTTATTTTTTTTTTTAAATTAGCCTTTTTTAATAATATTTTTCCTTTAATTTACAGAAAAATGTATATATAGAAGTGCCTACTTTGAGAAATAATTTTCAGAAG
>BMAW01008415.1:0-12747 GCA_019974015.1 Nephila pilipes | reverse complement strand
AAAATGTATATATAGAAGTGCCTACTTTGAGAAATAATTTTCAGAAGCGCTATTGAAATTATTCCGAAGTTTTGCTGACAAAAACATCAATAACTTTAAAATTAATCTAAAAAAATACACAGTAAGACCATTTACAAGAAGGGGGTAACAAAGCTTAATGTGAAGACCGAATGTGGTAATTCTCGAAGCACGGAGAAACGCAAAGTCCTGTTTTGTCCATCTCTGACAAAATGTCCGCATCAGAATCACTAAAATTATTCCTTTCAAACCTTTTAGAAAATTAATCACACTCTCGTCATTAATTGGCTCGTCGACCATGTGAGTATATTCTTCTGATAAACAACACATCTCACAATTATAAACAGGAGTCAAGGCTTTCCGAAATAAAAAAGAAAAGAAATAAAAGCTCTAAAAAGAAAGAAATAATATATATATATATATGTATTGCAAAAATTAATAAAAAAATATTCGGCGAAAAATCAGAAACACGAATGTTTATCAAGTGGAAGTTTAAAGAGCCGAGTTCAGTTTGTTTACATTACGCTTTCCTCCCCCTTCCCCAACAGCTGGAGAGCAAAATACTGAATTAAAACAGATTGCGATCAAACTGAAGGTCAAGATCTTAAAACTGCTATTCAGTTCTTAAATAATGGACACGTGGTGTAATCTGGAGATATTTAGAAAACGTTCCATCTTAGAATGCGAATACGCATCATTCGGCCCCTGAGCTCATTCTTTAGCGATGCGTACGTTTGGTATTTTCGGCCGTGAACGACGATCGTGAATGATGCGTGTTCGGTACGTTCGTCCCGAAAAGGGTAATATCTAGTTCGAGGGGAATCTCTTTTGGCTTAGTTGATAAGAGCATTGCAAAAAGCCACTGTCAGATCGAGGGTATATATCATCCACATCGCTCAAAATCAACCGATCTCCTACCCAATGCAGCCGGGAAAACATTGATGTCATCGAAAAGCTCATATTAACTTCTTAGAGCCACTCTACTAATGTTCGCATCTTAGCTTAAGTATTGCCTTAAAACTAGTAGGAGAGCTACACATGCGTACATATGTCAAGAAAAATGTAAAGGAGATAAATCATAAGTCAATCTGGGTGAATATTGTTATAAAGTACGCAAGACTGACGATGCTGGAATTTATACTTTCTGTTCCATACTCATGAAATTTCGTATGAATAATTTATAATACTAATTTATATCGCACTCAAAATGTTTTCAAAAAAATATCTACAATTTTTTGAGTTATTAAAAAAACATAGTCACTTTTATATATATTTAAATTGTTCCTTTTGATTTAAAACTTAAAATAAAGTTTCTGTAAATTTTATTCTCAGACTTAAATATAAAATAAAGTTTTGAATCACAGGGTTTTGAACCAAATCATTCGTAATTTTTTTTTCATTGAGAGCAATCTTTTCCAAAATAATAAATAAATAGAAATAATTCTTAAGATGTGTTACAATTTTAGAAAAATTAATTAAATTTTTTGAATTAAAGCACTCACACTTTTGTTTGTATCTGTTTATCATGTATTGGAAGATAATTTTAAAAATATTGGGGCTTTCAATCAAAATGTGAAAAGCAAAAAGAATTTTTTTGAATACAGGATAAAAAAAACATTTTCTAAAAAATGCATGACGACGATTCGTTAAACGTACGAAATTCCTTGAATTACAATTGAATTAGATGATATGAAAAATCGTTCGATTAGAATAATTCTTGTTGTTAATGGTAAATTTATTTCTATTTTTTTTTCAACTGAACTATTTTGTGGCTTAAGTTTCGCTATTTTGTGTTCTATGTCTCTTTACTGCAGATTTACTATATTGTGATGTTGTATTAAGCAGAAATAAAAAAAATCGGCATAACTTCCAAAATGTTAACCAGAAACAAAAACTACAAATTTCATGAATATCTCTTTTGATTACTTACCAGATAATTTCAGGATATTTCTTTTCTTTTTTTTTTCTTCCAGAAAAGGGGAATGGAATTTTTTATTCCAATCTAGCAAATGGTCAAGGGAGAGAAGCGAGATCACTTCTCTAAAGATACATTGATTTAAACAAAACAAGCAATGTGGCACCAAAAACAAAATTCTTGGATTATAAATCAACTATCAAATTTGATACAAAGTGCAACAGAACAAGCTTTTAATACATTGAATTACTTAAAAAAAAAAAAACTAAACCCATTCCCATATATTCAGTTCCGTCTTGTTCGATAAGAGACAAAAATTCCTGATGACTTAATAGATGCTCATCCTTATACATTACAAGAAGACCATTCACTAAACTATTCCGGCACAAGCGATCACCCATCAACAGCATAAAACGCAAACTAAAAAGCCTCCATCTCCTTTTTATCTCGAATCCGCGTTCGGAAAAAAAAGGTCAACCCCTTCTCAACCCCCTTGACAGCTGAGTGATGCATCAGGTACATTCCCAGCCAAATGGAGGACCAAAGTTCAGGCTGTGACTACCAACCTACCCCGACTGTAAGAAAAAACAAATAAATAAATAAAGAAATAAAGTCCCGTCCACTAATGGACCAGAAATTACGCATCGGAGTCCTGTTTCCTCAACACACCTTAACGCGACGAGTTTGGCAAGAGATAAATATCCCTCAATTAACCCTTCTGAACCCCCTTCGAATGTGAGTGTGGCTGTTCGGGGTCTCATTCTCATCGTGCGAAGGGGTCAGCCCAAGAGGCCGCGACTTAGGGCAGAACGAAATAATTAAAATAAAGTGAAAGGTGCGCCCTCTTTTGCGATGGACGGACGTCAGTTTGCGCGTCAGAGTATGTTAGTTGGGTTATTTTTAAGATGTTTAAGCTTTGTTCCGATGTGAGTAATGATGTTATTTCTCGTGTAAAGTTTGTAAATGGTTGGATGAAACAGGTTGAAAAATTTATTTCTCCTTCGCTTCTTCTTTCTCGGTGGGCGCCTGCTTTTGAAGTGATATTTAAATGCTGGAAACTGCAAATAAAAAGTTCACAGATTTGATGGGTGCTGAAATTAAAATTCAAAATCTAGAAGAGACGTAAATACGACTAACAGGTTGAAATCCGTGCAATGTTGCCAGTTTAAACGTGTTTTACATGAAAGAAAAAAGGTGTTTCTCGAATGTATGATTAGATTATTCGCCCAGAGAGAGAATGATTACATATTTATTAAAATAGTGATTTTAAGAGTTTATAATTTAAGGACAATAAGTTAAAACATTTCTATGAGGTTAATTGTAGTTAAAAGTTGTTTAAATAACATTTAAATAAAACTATATGACAGGCTATTAATGAGAGACCTTATAATTTTGGGACAATTTAAATTTCACGACGACATTTGTTATACCTCCAAACTCCCACGTAACTCCATTTAAGGATTTATTTATATTCCACATACAGTAATTCTCACTTTATATACACAACCATTTTTGGTGAAATTGAAAAATATGGCTTTGATTGATTCCAATATAAATGTAGTGTAGACTGTATTGGCGATTGTCATAGTAATTTTATAATTAAGTGACGAGGACATCACCTCTGCTCTCTCTAGTCCCTGATCTATTTAAGTTTCACGGTTTTAGTAGTAGACTACTGCTGCAATATCCTAAGCCTAAACTCATGAATTTCAACCATCTTATCTTTGGGATTAATTTTAACAACGCTAGTACTTCAACTAGTGATATTCTAATATTAATAATATATATTCAGCATATTTTTCAAAATTAATTTAATATTGTCTAAAAAGCTATTGCACTGTAATTTTATTTTATTATCTTAATAATCTAAATCTTAACTTCTGGGCAAGTGTAAAACCAAAATTCAGTCTCACCTCAAATAATAGCCAATTCACAGGGGATTAAAGCCCGAGAGGGTTATGTTCCCGGACAAAAAATAGTCGGTTTAGTTTGGTTTGGTTTCAGTAGTCGAGAAGTCAAGATCGCGAGCTAGTGCTTTTCGTTGTTTACAATGAGTCGCGAGTTTAAGTCCTGTTGCCACCTAAGACCCACCGTGGGGCTGGCTGATGCACGTTACATCTGTCGAGGAACCAAGTCCTCCCTTGGCATAGTGTGGTTTAGAGAGAGAATAGTGGCTCAAGTGTCATCCTCGTCATTTGGCCGAGTTTCACAATACCAAGTCAGTCGCCAATTGTCTTCTCAGTGCGACATAAATAAACAATCGATCAGTCAGTGTCTTAAGTTCCCCACAGCTGCATGGAAGGATACTAAAACCAATATAACTTAAGATCCTGAAATCTTAGTATACTACATTCGATGCATCTCTGTTGGAATCAAGACTCGATCCTATAAATTGCTGTCACGAAACTCTCGACCATTAATCTGTGGTATGTCTCGCGATCCCTCACATGTCATATATAAAGTAATTGTAAGTCATCAGTTATATTATGAGTCTCATATAACTTAGTCTAGTTTAGTATAATAGTCTTTATTACGTCGTACGAGGAGATTTCGGTGGAATCAGGACTTGAACTCATGACTAGGCTTCAACATCGTCAGTTATGAAGTTCCCCACCTTAACCACTGGATTACTGCGGTCGTATGTGTTATAGATGATGATGCATATTAAAATTTTTTTATTAACGAGTAACATAAGTATCCATACAGGATAAAAGCGAGACAAATCTCAGGATCGAAAATCGAACACACAAAACTAATTTCGTATAATAATTGGGACTGCTCATTAAATATAACTACGTAGAATTCAAAATTACTGTGTTATATGCTGCGGAATTTCGAACTTGGGTGTAAACGATGACTAGATTATTTAACTGTATAGTCATTCTTTACAATTTCCGAATTCTGCCATCATTAGTTCATTGTATGCTCTAGTATGATGTTATTCAAAACAGAAGTCAAGAAAAAAATGATTACCAATTTGCCCTTTTTGCATCCGCAATTTCTCTTGTGGAACAAAATAGCCCCAAAGAAAATGTGCACAGAACTCTTAAGTAAGGAGCAAAGTTATATAAGAATGTCTGGTTACATGTATGTTATCTGTATTTTTTAAAACTTAAATGAGAAATTTGTTCCCATTTACTGAGCTTAGCTATATTTGGTTTTTGCACCATAAGCCCATTATCACTCACTTATATTCCCATCCATTAATGATTAATAATCACAATTAGAAACAACACAAAAACTATTAGGATTGCGGAGTTTCGAACCACTGTCAAGTGGCGAAGACGGTACTCCAAACTTCCACATTACAATAATGAGAGAACTTCGAGCTACGACAAATAGAATCAGCCCCACTATACAACGGATCTTTAGTACAATCAGTACTCAGACTTAAGACCCCACTAAAACGACACTAAACACGATCTCGGCGATTATGATCACCCGACTAACGCGGGCAGTCTTTATGGAGGAGATCAAGTTCACATTCACGACATCCTCTAGCAATAAAACGTTAAGAAAAGTACTCTTTCCACAAACCCGAAGAAAACCGTCTAAATTTGATTGTGTAAAGAAGCTCTGCAAATATAATCTCTCATCAGTTAATAAGCAGCCTCCCTGATGGGGAGCGGAGCGCAATTAATTTTAATCTAAAAACAATATTATATCAAATGATTTTGGTAGGCAAATAGAGTGTTGCGTCGTTTATTGGATTAAGCGAAAAGTCGGGCGCAGGCCACGGTTTTATGACCGCCTTGTGTCTGGTCAAACAAGCGCACCGAAGACGTTCGTCAGATTCTTCACCGATAACGATATTCAAACAGAGTCTTGTTTGAGACGGGAGCGCACTCGGATTATCATGCACGCCGGAGGTTTGTAGACCTAATTTGATGTTATTAGCTACATTGTTTGCTCTAGGAGCGGGTGGAAACAGCGAAAGAAGTGATGCTGCTTTGATCGGTTTTTGGTTGCTCGGTGTTCTGAAGAAAGAGCTCATTTTAAAATGTTCATGATGTGTTTACCGATCCTTTCTTCATCCAGCAAATAGTAAACAAAATGCGGCTCCAATAGTTTTTCATGAAAACATCATGCGTAGGTTGAAGGCTTTTTATTACGCAATTAACCCGTAACATTCGAGATTATAATAATATATACCAACAGATTGGATGAGGAAGGTTATTCATTACAATACGTACATAATAATAAAATAAAACGTCATGAGTAGTTAGAAGGCTTTTTATTACACCATTAACATGTAACGCTCGAGAATGATTATTACAATATCTAACTAAAAGAGATTGGGAGAGGAAGGTAATTTATTACACTGTATGTACATGGTAATAAAACGAAACGACACGATTAGTTAAAAGAGTTTTCTATTACAGAATTTACCCGTAACGCTTGATATTTTTGTATTAAAATTTACCAACATATTGGGGAAAGGAAGGTAATTTATTACATACACATATTGCGTGCACAATAATTAAATAAACCCTCATGACCAGTTGTTCTTTTTATGTTGCATAATTAACCCTTAACGATCCCAATTGATCATTATAATATATACCTATATATTGAAGGAGGAAAGAAATTCATTACAGCACTGGGTGCATAATAATAAAACAAAACATCATGAGTAGTTAAAATGCTTTTTATAGGATAATTAACCCAAAAAACGCTCGAGATTGATTATTACAATATATACCAACAGATTGAAGGTGGAAAGTAATTCATTACAGTACGTGTTGTGCATATTAATAAAATAAAACAAAACAAATACATATGAGCCTCTATTAAAGGAATGAAAGTTAAAAGATTCATAGAAAATGAAGTTATAATCCTTTATTATTAAACTGATGTAGCTGCGGTAGCCTAGGAGTCATGGTCGCTAATTCGAGGCCTTCGAGTTATGGGTTCGAGTCCTGTTGACACTGAGGATCCGCCGTGTAGTGCACGATAATACGTCGAGATCCTATGTCTACCCGTTACTTGGTGTGGAAATTCGGAGGCAGAGGTGCCAGATAAATTTCGTACACGTCACTTTAGCGAGGCTCAAATTTACAAGATCTGTCGCCATTAGCTCCCGTGTTGCTTCTAAGTGCGATGTTAATAGCTCAGTAAATCAAATTGAACTGATTTTTATAATCTTTCACAGAAAAAAGTTTTCCAAAACAGTCTTGGAACATACTCGACATTTTTTTTTTCTTTTTAATTTTCAGGGGTTAAAGTGGTTAAGCTCTCACCAGTCGCTTTTCCTTGTCAAACCTTGTTTCTTTTTCATTCGAAAACTTCTCTCAATTGAATAACCAACCCCTTTACAAATTTGAAATGTTTTAAGGGAGTTTCTTATTTTTCTTTCCACACAACATTGTACAAAATATGAGCATTAACTGATAAAACCTCAAGCCTCCTAAAAGTCCATTTGGCGCCAATTTCCGACAACTATTGGCGTTTTATATCGCGAGGGTCGTAAACTTACGTACGAACTATTTTACATCATAAACATGATTCATTTATATCGTTACACATGAGAGATAACAGACATATCTCCTTAACGGAGTCTTTCGACTTCTATAGCAATAATAAATGGCTCCGCAATGGAGCCTTTAGAAAGTTAAAGGTTAACTACAACATTGTATTGTTTCAAATTAAAATAATACTCTTGGATAGTTTTTACACAGTTTCAACAAAATGATATATACAACCATACAAAAGAAACTTTTCTTGAAATTTATACTCTTACATATTTATAATTGTATGCATACCGTTGCGATTTACTTTTTCTTCTATCATACATATTCAGCTTAAATGGTTAATGATAGTGCAAAGAATTTCAATGAAAGAAGTGGAAATATTTCGGGGCAGTCCCAGTAACATTAAAAAGAGGCGTTAGAATTATCCACTATATCTACAAGGAATAATGTGAAAGGATTTCGTTGCATTTGTAAGACTTGAAGAATTCTATGATGTTTCCTTTTTATTTACTTGAAGAATTCTATGATTTTTATACGCTTGAAACGAAACTTTGTACTTTAATTTTAATAATTTAAATTCAAAAGTTGAACTCAAATAGAAATTAAATAAAGCAAACATCAGGTTGCATTTAAACTGTTATATGTTCAATAAAGGTGTGAGAAAAGAAGATATCCTGTCCAATTATAAAAATTATAGAATATTTTTGGTTTTCTTGAAATTTTCTGGTAAAAAAAGATAAAGACAAGTTTTTTTTGTGTAAAAAGAACTAAGCATTAGGGTTAAGAATTGGTATCTGCCTTGATGGAAAAGATTTACGATGCAACAAATATTTCTCAATATGCATATAATATTAGATTTCTACCATTCATTAATAATAGCACTTTAATATTTCTTTCAATACATATAAATTGAAATTTACTATCAATGCTGCATTTTTCAGCATAAGACTCGATGAAGTTCAAATTTAAACCAGTGTGAGTTAAGATGTTAATGCTAAAGAATGTAATATCATACTTCATTTTAAAAATTTCGAAGAGCAAAATTACCAAATCATCCTCTATATGTTAAGCAAATATTCATTGATTTGGTAATTTATTTCATAAATCCTCGTTTTTCAAAATCTATCGAATTTATTCATGTCTTTATTTATTAATATCATATGATAAAAATGAAAATATTAGTAATTTTCTTAATATTACCATGTTTTATTTTTGAAATATTGTGTATCACTTATGTAACACATCAATCAATAACTCCCGAGACTAACATTGAAAACAACATTTTTTTTGCAAAATTTTTTTTTATTCATCAACATAACACCTTTTGTTAATCACCTTTTAGGGTGATACAATCGTTCCAACGCTTTTCCAAATCTTTTTTTTTTCCCCCAATTTTTTTTTTTTTTTTTTTCCCGCGAGAAATCTTTTTTGTTGCGAGTAAATAGCGATAAACAGCTTTCTGAATCATCGACTCGTTGCTGTTTTTGTTCCATCGAAAGCAATCGCGGCACCCACTTGGAAAAAATCTTTTTCACTTCACTTCAAAAAACCTTTTTCAGTAAATACATTTCCATATGATATCTGTGTCATCTCAGCAATCTCACGGAGCTTCACTTTACGATCTTTCATTATAATTTTTGTCACTTCACTCACATTTTCCGGTGTAACGGCTTCCACAGGTCTACCCGAGCGTTCCGCGTCATTTGTGTCGGTACGACCACGTTTAAACTCGGCAAACCACCGACAAATCGTTGCTTTTGATGGACAAGAGTCCGGGTAACATTTTTCAATCCATTGTTTCGCTTGCACGGTGTTTTTACCCATTAAAAAACAATGTTTTATCAGAACACGAAACTCGGTTTTTTCCATTTTTTAAACAAACTACAAAACGACTT
The DNA here is from genome assembly GCA_019974015.1 of Nephila pilipes. Taxonomy (NCBI): domain Eukaryota; kingdom Metazoa; phylum Arthropoda; class Arachnida; order Araneae; family Nephilidae; genus Nephila; species Nephila pilipes. Next base: position 3,448 of record BMAW01008415.1, on the reverse strand, counting down.
TACTCCAACCTCGATAACTCAGCTGTTTCTGGTCCGATCGACTTAAAATTTTGACACGTTTCAAGCAAAGGTTAGTACTCTAGAAAGACCTGTTTACTGGTTTACTACGAGCGCCATCTCTGGGTTAGTCTCGGGAGTTATTGATTGATGTGTTATATAATATTTTTTGATCTTTTGCGTTATTACTTAGATTTTTTTTTCATGAGATAAATATTATATGCATCCTCTATGTATACAAATGTATTATTTATTTATATATTTTTACACCTTGATATTTTCATTTTATGGTATTACCGCTATCGTTCATTACTTTTTTTGTTTGGGAAAGTTCGGTTCATGTAAAACATTGCTTGAACAGCTGTCTAAAGCTAGATTTAGAATTTTAAAATATTTCATTCTCTTTATGGTTTTCTAATTATCTTCCCTCCCCGTTTTTCAAACTTTGGTTTGTCCTATTTTATGAGTATAGTTTAATTTTTTTGGGTTTAGTAAATTTTGGAGTGCATCCTTATTTAATTTTGCTTGTTTTAATAATGTTTTATTATTATCTTGATTTATATTTGGGCACACAAATATTATATATGTTTTCATTCGATTCGTATTTTCTTTAATCTTTCAAAAAATTAATCAATATTTCTTTTTGTAACAAAAGAAATGTTTCTTTTGCTGTAATTTTGCTCCTTACTTTATTAATTAATTCATTCAATTGATTCTCCGAGTTTTTTATTTATTATTTTCAGAATATATATAAAATAAATGAGTAGTAGTTGTAATTTTGTACTTTCAGCTGTTGCCGTTGGATAACATTGGGATTTTGAGCATAATTTCGCCTTAATATGTATATGAGTAACTAAGAAATCTGTTTTAATAAAAAAAAAATTTATTGCAAAAATGTTCTTTACCTTAGTGAAATATCGTAATTTTAATAAACTTGTTTATGTTTGGAACTAATGATTGACTAAACAATTATTCAAAAAATATACTATTGATTTCAAATCGTAAATTTTTCTACGATAGGTAATACAGACAAAAATTTCAATTTATGCCATCCATATATTTACAGTCCCTTTTACTATTTTTCTATTGGTGAAGATTTCCATTTTAGTTGTTGTTCCACAACCGATTTACGAACTAGATGGCTTTTTTATTACGCACTGTTAGTCTCGGTCAGTTCTAAACGCTTCTCATCGGAATATGGCAATGGTAAATGTGTTGCCACACGCACTAACTTAATTTATGGCTTTGTTAAATTCCTCCGCGATTAACATAAATCTACAGTTAATGGTCGTGATAAATCAAGGTAGCGATGGATTAAAAACAACCAAAACTTTGACTTGGTTTGCTTGTGGACGTCCAAGTGTTTAAATTTCGCAAAGAAAAAGTTCTGTAAGAGTCGTTACATTCGAATTTTTATTGGTCCACATGCAATAAAAGAAGAATTTACTGATTATCGATGGAACGTTAAAACAGAATGATCGTAAAAAGTGTTTAATTTTATGTTTCGTTAAATGGAATATGTTGAGTTTTGTGTTTAGCAATCGCAGTGATTCGCAGTTATAAAACAGAGATAAATTTAGAAAACGTTTTTTACTAGATTTGTGATAAAACGATTCAATTAGCTTAATGAGAGTATTGTTATGCATCAATAGCAGTGAATGGCATCAAATATTAGGATTATAAATGTATTATATATATCTCTCTCTTGGCAGGTAGTTATCCAATGTAAAATAACCCTCGTTTTTTAAATGCGATAGAAAAAGAGAATGATTATTATTTTTCTTACAATTGGATGATGTTATATTTTGAGCTATTTCCAACGTAAATATAGTAATAATACATATTTAGAAAACTGTTTAAGGATAAAAGAGTACAAAATATTTTTAAATTTTTAAAGTTATATTGAGAAAGAAACTATTGCTAAACAAGTAAGAGTAACTAAACTAAATGATGTTTGTTATTAAATACAAATATCTTTAATGGTAGGGAGAACAAACACATATTTCCCAGATATTAATTATTAATATTAAAATTTTACAGTTTTTCTCTTTCTCTCATAAATTATTTTAATTTATTGTGTTAAGAAATCTTTAATCAATAATAATTAGTGTATCTTTTTAATCGATTTTTAATCGATAATTCATATAAATGAGTGTAAAATAAATAATTTTGACATATTTCCTGTACACTGACAGATATTTAAATTTATGCTAAATAATTTTACTTACACACACACACACACACATATATATATATATATATATATATATATATCATATATTATTTATATTTTTATATATTTTATATTTTTATATATTTTATCACATATTATTTATATTTATAAATCATTGACAGATATTTATATTTATTCGCATATAACTGTTGGCTTAATTGTTTGTAGATTATTGAAGAGAGATAATTTATCTAATCATATGTACGTTATAATTTATTTTTCAAATACGTATTTCAAGTACGCAAAATTGATGAACAGCTCAGAATAAATTAAATTTTTTCATTCGTTCAATTATAATAGCAGACAGAAGAATTTTGGAAATAACTGGACATTTGTGGTCGGTTGCAATCGAGAGTTATTTCTTGCATTCATATAAAATTGCTGAAGAATATTGACCTTCATATTTCAGCAACAAACGAATTTACGAGTAAAAGATACAGATAGGTAACAATTGATGCGATTTTATGTTATGTAAAATGGTATCTTTTAGTGAACAATAATTCAATCTTAAAAAAAATCATTTGGTGAAAATTTTATTTTATTTCCAAGCTAAACAATATCAAAAGTAAAAACTATGTTTTGCTTAACGATATCGAAATAAATATATATATATATTCCTATCACTTTAAAAAAAAACAGTAAAGCAAATTTATTTGAAACAGTGAATTTAACGTACTATTTTTATATCGTCTATATAATATATATATATATATATATATATATATATATATATATATATATATATATATATTATAGAATATATAAAAATATTATTTTAAGCCAGTAAGTCTAAAATAATACAATCAGTCATGAGTTTGATTGGATTACTTTGAACATTTCGAAAGTAACTTTATAATTTAATATACAACAGTGAATTTCTCTCTTTTCGCCATTTTGGAATTTCAAATACCCCATTCACTCATACAGCGACCTTAGTCGCATGAGTAAATGGGATTCTTGACACATTGAAAGTATAAATTCTTATCAAATGAAGGTTAAAATAAATGGCAAGGAACAGGTAAATCGCATTGATAGAATAAATTAATATATTGAGCATGGATTTCGGAAAATAGACATCAATAGCTGGGTATCTACCTTGAATATATCTGCTGTATGACATGCATGTCGATTCGAAACAAATGTGCGATTAGCACCAGGACTTTGATCACTTGATAATGATTGGCGATTGTTTGTATTATATCGTAACGAAGTACAACA
>BMAW01008412.1:0-18471 GCA_019974015.1 Nephila pilipes | reverse complement strand
ACCACGAATTTACATCTCCATACCAGGCAAAGTCTGAGTTATGAATAGAAAAAAAGCTACTATCGTTAATATCTTCAATTAATACACAAGACTATTTCATATTGAGATCTACTGAATATAATAAAACCGTAAATGAAGTCAGGTTAAAAATAGAGAGGAACATCGCGTGAACATAAAGACTATAATACTAATGAGGTTCTTATTAATTAAAATATTATTGATACAGTTAAATGACGTTATCTCTAATTGATGCTAATCTTTTAAATAAATAAGGAACATTGCAAGCACACGGCATATGCCGAGTCTCAGAAATAACTGCAGTGGTTAAACTTGCTCTTTGTTAAAAGGCGCCACATATTGTTTAAGGGCGGTGCCGATAGGGATTTTTTTGTGCAGCAGACTTTATGAAAAAAGAATTTCGACATGTATACATTATTGCTATTAAATTTGTTTGTTGATTATATGCGACGATTTGCTTTGAAGGAAAACTATCAAAAATACACAAAACACCAAAGCCTCAAATCGTTTATTATCCAAAATAAGTATAGATTTATAATCTAAATTAATTGAAAGTATAAATAATTGTGTAGTATTCGATTTAATTCTTGGTGAAAAAGCAACCAATATTACTGATCATTCACTAGGATCAGTTTTCATTGAAATAGGTTTTGAAGATGTTGTAAAGCGAGAAGAAATATTAGATTAAATTGTATTTAAAAATATTACTCGTGGCGTAGGTATAATGGAAACTTTTGATGATAACATGAAAATTTTTCTCAAAGATAAGAAAATCAGTGTAACCACTATGAAGCAGCAGCGATGGTGAGCAAATGAATCTTTTAAAAAAAGACGAAAGCACACAGTCCGGATTTTATTCCACTCTATTGTATTGAGCTTCGAGATCATCTTACTGACAAAAAATTTAACGGTAAAATTTTATTCGAAACAGTCAGTTCGAGAATTTCATTGACGAACTCGATTTAAATGAACAACTATAGGATCAGGAAGAAATATCTCTGAAAATTACTACCGAAAGCGTGGAAATCTTAGAAAAGGCTGGAATGGTACTCAGAAAATGGCAGACAGATTCAGTAAAACTTCGTGAATCTTGAAGGAGAGTAGGCATTGAAACTCAAGAGGACAAAACCATCGAAGCGGGATAAGGTGCTACTCCGAAGGTTCTGGGACTACCCTGGAATCCAGACAAGGATATGATCTATTTTGACTTTAGCAAATTAATAAACATTCTTGCCAATGGTTACAGCACCAAAAGATTCATATCGCAGGTACTTGGTCTCCTTTTCGACCTGATCGGATTCTTTGGACCATTCATCATTAGACTAAAGATACTTCTCCAAGTACTTTAGGCAGCTGAAATAGACTGGAACGATAAACTTCCATTCTCACTAGACTGCAAGAGGAAGTTGTGGTGTAATGAACTTATATACCTAAATACCTTCGAGATCACTATATATTACTTTTCTGATTTCAATTTGTATGATTTTATTTCGTTTGATATTCATTCCTTTTCAGATGCTTCTGTAACAGCATATGGATGTGTGATATTTCTTCGAGGAGTTACTCATGATAACAGTGTTATTGTTAGTAGGGTTGCCCCGGTAAAATCCTAAACTTTGCTTCGTTTAGAATTGGTCAGATGTTTGTTATCTGCTAGGTTATCTAAGCAAGTGAGTAAATGTTTAAAAATTGAAGCAAAATGTTATTTCTGAACTGATTCGAATAAATACGCGTATTGCATAAAGGGTATGATCGACAATTACAAACCCTTTGTAAAAAATAGAGTCAGGGAGATTTAAAATTTGACTGAAGGAAACCAATGGTCTCATTATCAGGGGAAGGAAAATCCTTCGATATCCTTTCCAGAGATATTCCGGCCTCAGATTTAGCCAAACACTCATTGTGATGGCACGGACCACCTTGGTTGAGTAAATCTAGGGAGGTTTGGCCAGGTAAAATCGAAACTGAGAATCCTATCGGAGATCTAGAGTTACAGAAGAAATTTCAAATAATTCAAAATAAATGTGCAGTATATGATTCCCAATTTGTTTTAGAATTGAATTAGTATAGTGACTTACATCACGTGTTAAAAATTACAGTTTTAATTAAAATATTTGTCAATAGACTGAATAAACTACCAATAGAAATAGGACCTTGTAATGTATCTGAACTTTAGAAGCTGAACAAGATTGGATAAAATATGAACAAAATCTTGTCTATTCCGAATTGCAATGCATTAAAGGAGTTAAACCGATTTCTAAGACCTCGTCTCTTTATAAGTCAGCCCCATTTTTATATGACAATAACGTTTTGCTTATCAGGATCAGACTTGAAGAAAGTGAATTTTCTTCCAATGAAATTCACCCGATACCCTTGCCAAACCAATCAAAATTTACTGAGTTGATAATTTATAGAGAACATAATAAAGTTTGCCAAGGTGGGTTATCTGCGAACCTTGCTAAAATTCGAAGCAGATATTTGATTCCGAGTAGTAGACAGATTTTCAAAAGGGTTTGAAAGACTGTTTGATTTGTAGAAAATACTATTTGAATCCTGCTCTACAAATAACAGCACAACTACCTAACAATAGAGTTCTTGAGACTCCCCCTATTACGATGACTGGAATTGATTTTACTGGTCTCGTTATTCTTTGTCCTGGGAAAGACAGTCAGCAAAATCGTATATAGCCTTATTCACATGTGCTGTCATACGAGCTCTTCACGTCCATTTAATAACTGATATGACAACGAAAAATTTTATTTCGTCTTTAAGACGATTTTTAGCTAGAAGTGGGGAGTTATAAAGTAATCATTTGCGATAATGCTAAGAGTTTAAAAAAACAGATAACATCTTGAAAGAATTTTCCAAAATTATAGTTGATTTGTATTTAAAGAAATTTGTAGCCATACGAGAGAAAACATGGTAGTTTATTACTCCACATGCCCCTTGGTGGGGTGGCTTCTACGAACGAATCATGAGAAGTATTAAAGAGCCTTTAAGGAAAATTCTCGGAAGGGTGTATCTTTGCTTTGAAGAAATGACGACTATTCTTGCTGAAATTGAACTTGTATTGAATCAGACCCCTAACTTATACAAGTAATGATTTGAATGAACCATTACCTCTTACTCCAGCCCATTTTCTGTTTCCTTGACAGGAAAATCTTAGTTATTCTGTACATTTTGTAGACATTTTTAGTACTGAACCTTCTACAAAGAAAAATTTGTCTCGTCGAATATTGTATCAAAGTAAACTTTTACGTCAAATCTAGGCAAAATGGAAAAATAATTATTTGATGCAGTTCCGAAATGCACATAATTTTGTAAATCCAAATCCAGAAAAAGATCTTAAACGGGGAGACGTAGTATTAATAGAAGGGACACTGAATCCAAATACTTGTGGCCTCTCGGTATATTTGAAGACCTTATTATTGGCCCTGGCGGCCATATACTTTCTTGTCTTGTTCGAACTGCCAAAATTCAGTACAAACGCCCAATTCAATTGAATTACCCACTTTAAATAGTCTGATACATAAGACTTCATATTTAGTTCATTGTTGCATTTTTTTCATGTTTGTGATCATTTGTAGTGTATTTGATTGTTCAATCAATATTTAGTGTACTCTTAACACTTTCGCTACTGGAGGGAGAAAAAAAAGTGCTTCTCTGGGCCTTCGACTTCTTACTGTGGAGTGTTACGCTGTGCCCAAACGATTTTAGATATCAAGCCTAATTCGTGAAAAAAATTATTCTAAATTCGGCTATTTAGTAAAATATTTTGGTACATACATATATTATTTAAAATGCATTAAACTTAATATATACAAGAGAAAAAAAAGTTTTCATCGAAAATTGAATGTTTTATACATAAAATTACATAAAAAATCATACTTTTAAGAAAATATAAAATGTATTTACATGTATTACATGAATTTCATGGTGTAATGATGTACCATTGTATAGAATATATAGATATAAAATATTAATCTTACTTTGCTATATGGTATATTTATAAAAAAAAAATCAATGCATAGTACCACGTCACATGTCTTACACACATATTTTGAAGCTTCAAGCAAGATTTTGAGCATAGAGAACATCTTAGTCCCACCCTTTTTTTTACTTTAATGTCTATGTACAGATTTGGATGATTTTCGCGAACATTACTGTCAGATTCATTTATTATTTCGAAAATCTCAGTATCAGTTAAATACTTCCTTTTCGTCATGACTGTCGCTACAAATAAAAACCGACCCAATTAAACGAACAGCTGAAAACATCTGCTACCAAAAGCCCTAACTCCCATAAAAGGTCATAAATTCTCCTTTGAACTTCTAAGAAGGAAACAAGAAAGAAAAAAGCAAATCGAAAGCAAGTACACACTTTAAATCATGTCATTACATTTAAAGAGCCGCGCAGCAGCACGTGCATTTAACAATTATTCCCACCCCCTCCTGGTAGCCAGAAGGGAAACCCAAGCCCATATCACCAAGGTCCAAATCAAGTTTCCTAAATAACCTATCTAAACTCCAAATAACCTATCTATATAAATTTCGCGGTATAGTAACGCCATATTGTAACATTTAAAAAATCAAATAAAACCTTCTCACCGAGCGTATCTCTATTGATACGCTGGGCATTAGAAGACACTCACGGAGCGTATCGCCCGTTATTCGCTGGGCACATGAGAGCCAACACGAGCTTATCGCCTGTGATACGCTTGGAACGAACGGGTTAACACAGTACAGGTGGAGTGTGTTACGAAACTTGATGTGTGAGGGCGCCAGGGTGCCGGCGGCACAAGAGGAGAAAAAACATTTTGTTAGTTTCTTTCCGGAGTGGTCGAAACGCTGTTGTAAAAATGATGCTTTGGTATGAAAGTTTGTATAGAATGTAAATTCTGGTGTTATATGTGCGTGTTTCCTTATAATATGAAAAGGACATTCATCTCGTGTTTGTTCGTAGTTTTGGATTTGTTTTGTCGATTGTCGTATTGAAATTAGTGAAATATATATTAAGTAACAATATAAATTCCATCATGAGCCGTCCTCGAATTATATTCTATTACTGGAAATTTATTTGAGGACGTTGTGTTATCTCGCTCTGCAATTCTACATTAATATTTAGAAAACAGTTTCTACGAAATTTAAGAAAATGAATTCGAATTCCATTCAGTCAGCTGCAGTTTACTGAAATATTGCATTAATTGAATCGGATAATTCTAAACATGTGAATAGAAATGTACAGAAATTGCATAGCACTAAATATTAATGAAAGGCAGATTTTAATAATTTATTTAAAAGCTTTATTCATAATAATGTGAAACAAAATAAGGTTAATAAATTCAATTATTTCAAATCTTTTTAGTGTGGTAATGCAGTTACATGTTGGTTAAATTCACTCTTAGTTAGAGAGATTCTCTTATTGTTAGAGGGCGCTGCTATAACGGACTCGGTGAGCGATTCTTCAGGACAACGAGACTGTGGACATGTTCACGTTTTTCTGTTAAATTTGTTGCTTGATTGAATTAGTTCGTAGACTGAATACGACGATTTGTCTGTCATGAAGAATTAGTAAACACGATACTGAACTACGAATTCAAAAATATTTCAAAACACTCACACACGCGGCAAAAAAAAGAAGGAAAAAAAATGAACTGTAATACAAATTATCAACTATCGCAAGTGAAACAGTAAATTGAACTTTATATGGAAAATAAATTAGTTGTAAGGAGAAAAACAAAAATGTCTGAGGATCTTTAAGAATTAAAAAAAAGATGCTTACAACGAAACGTTTAATATTGAATTAATTAATTAATAAAATTGAAAAATAAAACTGGTCTTTGACAAAATTAATAAATAAAATTGAAGGAACGATCAGCAAGGAAAGCTGAAATGTTTATTAGTTTGAGGTATTTTAGAACTTTTCATTAAAAAGGAGTGATTTGAATTCTTTAAGTAGCGAAACTCAAGACCTATTTACTATTGATATGATTTCTGAAGATGTGGAACCTGCAGAAAAATTAAAATATAATATTCTAGAAAACGAAACTTTCTTCCGAAATTCTGGTGATTAGCATTTCTTTGTTAGAAAGAACCAAAGTCTCTCATTTTATGAGGAAAAATAATTTATTAAACGATAAAAAATTAAAGAAAGAGATTCACACGCATTTCTGCGTGCATATGAATCGCACTCTTACTTCTTACATGCTTTGTAGGTGGCGCTGCCTGAACGAAGAAAGACGATTTCCACAAAATTAATAAAATTAATACGAATTCTATCCAACTTGATGCAGTTTGTAAAGTAATTCAATTAACTGATTCTGTTAATTATGAATATGCAAATATAAATTTATCAAAATTGCATATCACTGAATATTCAACAAATTATTCAGGATGTTTTAGATTATTTTAATTTATTTGAAAGCTCTATTCGTAAGGATGCAAAAATACATAAGCTTGATAAATTTGAATAATGTTTATGTGGTAAAGGACTTGCATTTATTAACGGATTTGCCATTTCAAAATAGAATTAAGATACAGCTCTTGATTTTTGAGCTAAGTTCGAAAATAAAAATATGATGGATTAAGGCTCATTCTAGTGATTTAATTAAAGGACTCCAAAACGAACCACATGGCTTAGTTTTGGTCCATTATCTAAATTTTTTTGGGGGAGTTAATGGCCTTGTGAAAGTATTTAAAATAAAATCATCTTCAGATATTCTACGATAAATTATTAGCAAACTTATGCCATTAAATAAGTTTTTTCTTTTATATAGTTAATAGTTTCATAAACATTTTTGATAATATACGTCATATAAAAACTGTCAATAGTATTTCGCAAAATCAATGGTAATAGTTTTTCAGATATAAATATATTTACTTCGTGGTTTCAATGCTAATAATTCAACATTACAGATAGCGTCATTTTGTACTAGCGCCTGTTCGCAGCCCAGCATCCCTATGGGAGACCGAAAACTGGACGAGTCTACTTAAATCGCAGGGATTAGAGGAATGTCACTGAGGTGTTGAGGGGATTTTCCTGTTGATTGACTAAAGTAGTGAGTAGCATCCAAAAGCCATGCATACCTATTGGAGACCGAAAACTGGACGAGAAAAGCAGTGCCTTCATAAGAATTAATAGCACCAAGTTGCACAAAAAAATGTTTTGGGCAATTAGTTGTAAAAGCATTGCTATATTGTTCGGTATATTTTTTTTAGCTGTTGTTGGGACTTCAAAAACAGTGAAGCAATATTAGTGTAAGAATAGTGCTTGGAAAAGTTTTGAACTAAAAAAGTATGAATTTCGTGATGAAAATTGTATTTAATTTTTAAAAAAAAATACAAGTTTGGGTAGTTTTGTGGCGGCTGCCTACGTCATCTTGTGACGTCATTTTTGTCTGCGGAACTGCAAGTCGTTTTAAAGAAAAGGAGGAAGCGATCTTTTGTAGACACACTTGCTTCGCAGATTGCAGACCTGTGAAGGTCGAGTCTCATAGTTGAAATGTTAAAAGTTGTTCTCGTTAAGTTTTAAATAAATTGTTAGTTCTTGTTTTTAGTCTTTCGTTGTTATTTATTTATTTGTATAGCCTACACCTTCTGATTGGATGTTATGGGGAAGGAAGGTTTTAGCAACACCACGTTCCTATAAGCTGGTGACCCGTTCAAGAAACAAGCATGGAATACTCCCGGAAAGGCTAATTGGAAGCAAGTTGTCAAGATTTACTATAAGACGGAAACTCTCTGACACCTGTGAATTGGTAACGTCCCTATCTATGGTTCGAACCTCTGAGGCAGGAATTTGGTCGGTAAAATTTTTATTTTTTTGCCGCTTTGAGATGTTGATTTAGTTACATCTGGCTCTTACACCAGTGCGCTTTACATACATACATTCTCAATAACTCCTCTTGCGCCAATAAACTTCGCGATCACTCACTCATTATCCCACTAGCTCAGATAGAGATGTCGCTTGAAGGTACAGATACTAAAAGTGAAGGAGCTGTAGGTTCAAATAATAGTTGTGAAAGAGTAACAGTTAAGGTCTCTAGTTTTTGGCCCCGTAATGTAAAACTATTTTTTATGCAGCTTGAAGCTAGTTTTAGGTTAGCTGGCATTACGGTTGAGCAAACAAAATTTGACCATCTCGTTGCTTCATTAGACCCTGAAACTCTTTCACATGCTACAGATATAGTGTGTGAACCACCCCCATGTCCATATACGGCTCTTAAAGACCGTTTACTAGAGCAGTTTGAAGTATCGCAAAACCGGAAAGTTAAAACTCTAATTGAGGATTTGGAATTAGGTGATAGATCCCCATCTTCATTGCTTACACAAATGCGAGAATTAAGTGAAAACCATGTAGACGAATCTTTTCTTAAAAACATCTGGATGAGGCGTTTACCACCGCAAGTTCAAGCCGTTCTAGCTGTTAGTTCAGAGAAACTAAACAAGTTAGCAGAAATGGCGGACAAAATTATTGAATTTTCACAGGGCAGTATAAACTCCGTTTCTGATGGTAATTCGAGTACTGATCACGTTAGTCGTCGGGATGAGCAATTGTTTAAGATGCAACAACAGTTAGATGAACTCTCGAGATTGGTTAGGTCGGGTTCGAGACATGCGTCCCCAAAACCACCACGTAGACGAAGTACTTCAGTATCTAGAGCTTGTGCTAAGAAACGGGAAGGTTGGCTGTGCTGGTACCATTTTAAATTTCGGGAAAAGGCAAAACGTTGCATACCTCCATGTGCATTTGAGCAAAAAAACTCGAATCACTCACAGGAGTAGCGACGTCTTCTGTTTTAAGAGGTGAAAGTCGCAGGCTTTTTGTTAATGATGTAAACAATCGTACCGGTTTTCTTGTTGATACTGGTAGTGATGTTTCCTGTTATCCTAAAGCATATGTAACTAAAAGTAATGGGAAAACTGATTTCTTTTTATACGCAGCTAATGGATCTAAAATCAAAACTTTTGGTTCTAAGTTACTGACACTTGATTTAGGTTTAAGACGTAATTTTCAATGGCCTTTCATTGTCGCTGAGGTTACTAAGCCTATTATCGGTGCGGACTTTTTGGAGCATTTTGGTTTGCTGGTTGATTTGAAAAAACGCTGTTTGGTTGATCCTTTAACTGATTTAAAAGCTAGAGGCAAAACTACTTTAAGTAATGTCCCAGTGGTAAAAACCATTGTCGGGAATTCCGAATACTTGGATCTTTTGCGTAAGTTTAAGGAGATTACTCAGTTGAATGTTTCCCCTAAGAATACAACTAAGCACGATACTGTGCATTTCATCCCTACAGTTGGACCCCCCGTTTGTGCAAAAGCTCGTCGGTTAAATCCAGCTCAATTGAAAATCGCAAAACAAGAATTTGAGTATATGATGGAGAGAGGTATTTGCAGGCCATCGAAAAGTAATTGGTCAAGTCCCTTGCATATGGTTCCCAAAGGATCATCAGATTGGAGACCTACGGGAGATTACAGGGCTTTAAACCGTATCACAATACCCGATAAATACCCTATTCCTCACATTCAAGATTGTATGTATATTTTAAAAGGAAAGAAGGTATTTTCAAAAATAGATTTGGTACGTGCTTATCACCAAATACCAGTGCACCCTCCAGATATACCCAAAACTGCCATTATTACCCCTGTCGGACTTTTCGAATTTCCATTTTTAAACTTTGGTCTTTGTTCTGCCGCGCAAACTTTCCAAAGGTTCATTAATGAAGTTTTGAGATGACTAGATCATTGTTTCCCCTACTTGGATGACATCCTAATTGCCAGTGAAAATCATATCGAGCACAAAATACATTTGGAAGAAGTTTTCACACGATTTAAAAATTATGGTATCGTGTTGAACGAGTCCAAATGCGACTTTGGGAAAGACACAATAGATTTTCTTGGGCATACAATTAATGATAAAGGATGTACCCCTCATAGTGAAAAGGTTCAAGCAATAGTAAAATTCTCAAAACCCGTTACTATTTCTGTCTTGCGTCGGTTTTTAGGCAAGGTAAACTATTATCATAGGTTTATCCCAAACATCGCATCTATTTTGTCACCGTTGAATCAACTGTTAATCGGTGCAAAAAAACGTGACAAAAGGGAAGTTCAGTGGAATCCGGAAAGGGAGAAAAGCTATGAAGAGATTAAAACTGCTATTGCGAATGCAACGCTTTTATATCATCCTTCAGTAGATGCAAAATTAGCGTTAGTTACAGATTGCAGTGATTTTGCTATGGGAGGAGTCCTGCAAGAAATTTCTTCTGATGGTCCTAGACCTCTTGGATTCTTTTCAAAGAAGTTATCATCTACTCAATGCAAATATTCTATTTACGACAGAGAATTATTGGCAGCTTATAGTGCAATACAATACTTTCGACATCTGTTAGAAGCTCGTATTTTTACTTTATACGTAGATCATAAACCTCTTATCTTCGCGTTTTCACAGAAACATGAAAAGACCCCTCCCAGACGTTTGAGACATCTAGATTTCATTTCACAATTCACTACACACATTAGGTACTTACCAGGTAAGGGTAATGTTGTAGCTGATACTTTATCGAGAATTAATGAAATACAATTTTCCTCGCTGTCTGATTTGGAGTCATGGTCAAAGTTTCAGGAAAAAGACGAGGAATTGAAATCAATTTCAGAAGGTAGAATGGAATTCAGTGGTAAGCTGATAAAAATTCAAATGCCTGATGGCGCTAAATCGTTATATGCGGATAGCTCTACAGGCGTTAACAGATTCCATGTTCCACATCAGTTAAGACGCAAAGTTTTTAATGAGTTACATAGTTTGTCTCACCCAGGGATACGCGCTACTAAACACCTCATAGCATCTAAATATGTTTGGCCAGGTATGAATAGGGATATCGGCATGTGGTGCAAAACTTGCATCGATTGTCAGCAGTGTAAGGTACACTTAAACACCTGGGTTTCTCGATTCGGCACGCCTCAGAGGTTCACTTGTGATAGGTGCTTAGGAACATCTGATGAGCCAGTGAAGCAGGAATCCAAAATCCAACAAGATCCGGCAGCATATCCAACAAGATCTGGCAGGAGAGTGAGGTTTCTTCTCCCTTCGTGAGACTGGAGGGGGAATCATGTGGCGGCTGCCTACGTCATCTTGTGACGTCATTTTTGTCTGCGGAACTGCAAGCCGTTTTAAAGAAAAGGAGGAAGCGATCTTTTGTAGACACACTTGCTTCGCAGATTGCAGACCTGTGAAGGTCGAGTCTCATAGTTGAAATGTTAAAAGTTGTTCTCGTTAAGTTTTAAATAAATTGTTAGTTCTTCTTGTTTTTAGTCTTTCGCAGTTATTTATTTATTTGTATAGCCTACACCTTCTGATTGGATGTTATGGGGAAGGAAGGTTTTAGCAACACCACGTCCCCATAGTTTAGTAAGTGTCTGTAAGAGACAAATTGGATATTTGAAATTCTTGAGTGATTCTACAGTTGAATAAATGTTTTGGAAAGAAATTATTTCTATTTGTTTTTGAATAACCTACTGCCTAAAAAAGCTTCCTTAGAAAGTTTGTAACACCCGGTCGACCCGGGCGTTATCTTGTGCCATCACTAATTTTAAATATTAAACACTACGACACCAATAATTACAGAACAACCGAAACAACTTTCACCATTTATTAATATATATCTACTATTACATCAATAATAGTGCTCTCCAGGTTAAGTTTACTAACGCTTTAATTCAACCCACCAATAATAATCTAACAGCTTCTTACCAGTATCTCTTATCAACTGAAACTCCGAATCTGGAACAACTGCTGAAAATACTAGAACAATTCTCAATCCGAGTGATTTATACTCGTACCTCAATACTAATCTGTAAATCCGCCTTCCTATAATATAGCACTTAGATTCCACCTCCTCTCACTACAACGCCTCTCTGATCCTCCTTCAGATACTCTACTCCTTCAGATGGAGTTTATATAATTCTCAACTCTACCGCTTCACTTCATTCCTAACTGCTTTACATATTAATGTTCTTCATCACGTTTCATTTTTGGTTGGGCAAAGGTTGTTTAGCGAAAGCAATCAATCTGAATTGAAAGTCCCCAAGGTTAGTGAAGAGAAACCGCGAATAGCCCAATGTCACAAGTTTATTTATATAATGAGTTGGCTGCTTTATAATAATACTTGTATATAAAGAGTACAAAACATATTTATGCATATGATGTGTAATAAACGTATTTAAAAAAAGATGCTGTCGAATCTTAAAACACACTCATTTGTAAATTTTGAAAATAATGAAAGCCATATATTTCATATATAGCAAAGGACAGTTTTACATTTGGAAAATGCTAATTTATTCTAAATGTATTTGCTAGCAATTTATTTCAATATTTCCTTTATTTAATTAGCTAGATTTTTTTTGATTCATTGTGAATTACTCTACTTCAAATAATTTAAAATTGTCAAGATAGATGAAAATGCACAGAAAACATTTTTGTTTAACAGAGATGTTACCACGAAGCTTTAAAACAAAGAACTCATGAATTCTATACGTGGATTGATTCTGTTATTGTACAAGAACTTTATACATAATAAAAACAAAATCTAGAAGACAATCCGTGATTTATTTATAAAGCAAACGTTTGCTCTTTCTTAAGAACTAAGTAAACGAAATATGTGCAATGCAATTTAAAAAACATTTCTGCATACTACTGTACAAAATGAATATGTAATTAAATGCAATTGTTACAAAATGCTGAAGGATTGATTTCATACTTGCTGTTTTAATTGGTTTATCCAATTCAAGGCAAATAATGTAGTAATATTTTGCTTTTGAATTTTTTGTGTGATTTTCATCAGTTGTTTAATGTATGCAACTGATATTTAATAATTTTTTGATATTTGAGGAAATTTATCTGCTTTTGAAACAATTTTCGTTTGACTGACCTTTGGTTTTCTGTTTTGAATAAGATGCCTTAGGAATGGATAAAAGTTATGAACAAACAATGTTTTCATAATATTTTAAATATCGAGGAAGTTTTTTTGTCCATTTTTTTGGATGCAATTTATCTCATTTTGTAAATACATATAAACTTTTGTCATTGGGAAAAAAAATTGGGTTGTTTATTAATGGATCACATGTGGAATTTCATAGGATTGAAATTCCATTCAAAAGTGGAATTGATATTTAAATTCTTTATAAACATTGGATATATATAGAATTAAGCTTACTCTATCTTGTTATCTAGAATTTATACCACAAAATAATGTAACTGACTGCTGAATCCACAGCTCAAACTTTTAATTATGTATTTAAAGGTGTGTTTGTGTTTATATTTAAAGAAACTAATCACAAACTAGTAGAGACAACTATCAAATCAATCTAGAAATGCTATAATTGCATTACATGAGCATGTTATTATCATGTAAATAAGCGATTTCAGATTCAAATTTTTATTGTGTTTTTAATACTTCTTTTTTTGTAAACTGTATATCGTAATTTTTTATTTGATAATTATGTAGTTTTAATATTAGGCAGGCAAATATATCAGAACTGAAAAGAAATTTTAGGGATAACTTTTAAGAGATGCAAGATGTTGTTTTTATTGTGCAGGTTATGTCAATAGAAAGAATACTTTATTTTACAAATTAAATGAATTTATTAACAAAATATTAAGCAATAAAATTAATGATACGCATATCAGTGTTAATTGTACTTATTAAATACAGTAAAACAATTTGATTAGTAAGCATTTTTTATTAAATAACTTTGAGCAATATTAGTTATTGAATACTTATAGATACCGAAAGGTTTTTTCAAACATTCCCCAAAGATGAATTTCGGGAAGGAAACAATTGATAAGATATTTAGTGAAATGGGCTCCAACATCTTGAAGCAGTGCGAGTTTTTCAGGCCATTCTTTCATCTATGAATTATATCTTGAATAAAACACTACTTTATGATATTTTATTCATCTTGTTTAAATTTTATTCTTCCAAATGCATTCTTCTCTAGAATGAAGTAGAAATGACTAGATTACAAAATAACTTTATTTAAAAAATAAGGTGTCCCAAAAAAGATCAAAGAAACTGTTACAAAAAAATAGAGAAAAAGAGTGACTGTTTATATGAAATACAATTTTAAAAGTAGACAAATGCAGAAAAATGCAATTATAACTAAACTATAAGTTTAAATAGCATTCATAAATACAACTTACTACTCATTAAAATTTTGATTGCTTCGCAAAATATTCAACATCTGCAGTATATACGTAATCCATCGAAAAATAAAATAAATAAAAGCCTGTAAATGCATAAAAAAAACTTTTACAAAGAGTGATATTTCATCACATATTGAAGAAAGATTCATCATTGTATAAGAAAATAGCATCTTTGTTAATACACATATTTAATAAACACATTACCTTGAGGCATGATATTTTCCACATTACCTTTTGGCTTGAATGCATTACCCCTTTTATCCAAATAGGAAAGGTGTGTTCCCCAGTAATTCTATATTTTTTTTATATACAGTGAACAATCCATGGGGTGGGTACAGGCTCCCATTATAACTTCACACCCAGACAAAATAACATACCTGAATAGGAAATTCCAACCAAATTTAAAAGTATTTATTTTGTTGTTTTACTTCAGAGTTGATTGTTGTCTCCAAGCACAGGATTGAGCAATTTATTGTAATGTAAGATTTCAGTTCCTAATTTGAATTTGATCTTTGAATTCATTTTTTAGATTAAGAAAGCATAAATAAATTATGAAATAAACACAATAAGTCTTATGAACTTTTTGAAGGAAAAAAAAACAAATGTGTCCCCCTCCACCTGTCGATTTTTTCTGGTTCCTCCATTGTTTATGATTCAAACTATTTTTAATAAACCAATTTTATCAAAAATACTGCTATTTTTATAAAATTTAAATAAGGTTATCAATTAAATATAAATTTCAAAATATATGCAGTTGTTTTCAGTGTTAAACATCAATTCATGTAGCATATTTCTGGATTAAATAATTTTAAAAAGTATACAATAATTTTCTGGACTAAACATCTTTTTATTGATATAATTTCCTTAAATAATTACATAAAAAGTAATTATCATTTTAAAAAAAAGAAAATTATTACTTTTTATTACTCGTATTAATTAGTATCGGTAGAATTCATGCAAATCAAGGAATAGCAGTCAGACAAAGATTATTGGCAGCAAATTTCATCTGAGAATTACACTTGTGACACGCACATTAAGATTTAATCAACCTGGTTTCCTTTAAAGAGACTTGGTACCCTTGAACTATTTTTTTTATTAATGCATTTAAAATTTTTGTTTTAGCAAGCTATGTAGTGTTTTTATTCAAGACAATGATTTTACTTGAAAATTAGAATACGTTGTAAACACAATTTTAAAAATTTAAAATTTCTTAAAAAAAATTTCAAACTCCTACTCCTCTTTTATTTATCAATTTTTTACAATGAATTTTTTGTAATGTTTTAAAAATATTTAAATAACTATAGGGATCGATTTTGTAATAGCTTATTTAGTTTTGGAGGGGAAAAAATAAAATGTGGGATGGCATGCTAAAATCCAGAAAAAACACAGATATCTTCTACATTTCAATTTTTTTACAAAAAAGCAAACATTTCTTTGTAAAATGGATCCTTATTATTTTTTACATGTATTATATATAACACACAGAAAAAAAATGGAAGTGATTGATTAATATTTGTGGGAGGAGTAGCATTTTAAATGCAAATGAATAAAAAGTATTTTTTAACGATTGGAAATTTGATCAAGATATATAAATATATATAGGGAGAGTGTGAACGAATAGTAGGAATTTAAAAAGAAATTCTCTAAATAAAATGATGCTTATATAGAACACTATTTACTTCTGAAACATTATTTAATTCTTATACAAGCTTAAATGAATTTAAAACAAGATCATCACTATTGAAAAGTGAAACTAGCATTGTTTATGTTCTAGTAAAAACGGCTCAAAGAAATGAAATTTATTTTTTCATCAAATCAAAGGAAAAAGCTAAACTTAAACAAATTGGATATATCTCCTAATATTTCTATTTTTAATAAACACTAACATTTTTTTTTATCGATAAGAGTACAATTGATGATTTTTGTGAATTTTATTTCGTTCAAATTCTGAAATAAATAAATACATTGTTCCTGTATATAACTAACTGGCCATTGAATAACACATTAGAATGATTTCATGTCATCATGAATATTGAAAATACTGAATGAAAAATTATATTACAAAGTGAATACAAGTGTGCATGAATTTATTATTGCAAGTATTAATTTACTTGATTTATTTTTGCATCCTCTTCTAATAATTGCCTCTTTCTAACCAGGCAGTATAGCTATTTCAAATATTAAATTATATAGTACATTTAATTGTGCTCAATATCTGAAAGAAATATAAGTTGTTTCTGCATAGCTGGTCACTGAATAACAGATTGTCATGATTTCATTTCTTAATACATATTAAAAATGCTCATATTAAATACAGGTATTCTCACTTAATATTATTGATTATCTGGTTAAAAAAAGATTTTACAATAAATTTCTTTACTTTTTAGACGGTCTCGAATTCCTTGCTGTTACTTCTGACATGTAATATTTTTATTTGCTGGAAATTTTTAATAACATTTCGAGACATTCCAGGATTAAAAGATGTATACCATTTATAAAAGAATTCATAGTTTCTATTGTATAATTTTTCTTCATCAGTTTTAACACTAGCAAACTGATTCCGCAGTCTGTATCTTAGCTGAAAAAGAGACTTGTTCATCCAGTTTATCGTTAACAACAGATTTTTTTAGTTTTTTTAAGGATTGCCTCCTTTTCTAGTCTTAAATGATTTGCATCCTCATTTATTACAAGCAAATTTTCATCAGTTGTATCAGTTTTGTTAAAAGAAATGATATTATCCTTAAATTTTTGACAAACAAAATGCATATGTTTACAAATAAGAAATCTTATGGAATAATCAATATAAGTGCAAGTGAGGGAATGGATGCATATGTTACAATTGTCACTTCTAATGCTGCAATCACAGTAGATGTTTTTTCAATGGCAAAATATTCTTTCGTTTCAGGGAAACTTTTATCGTGTCGGTGTGGTAACAGTAATATTTTTTAAATTAATTTCCCTCATTCCATGAGATAATTTGTCCATTATTATTTTTTGCAATGCCACGAAGAACAATTGAAAAAGAATTATCTAACCCTATAACTTTACCACTAGCTTCTTCATATCAGAGTAGTTGTTGGTGTTAATAACTCAGCGAGAACTCTAGCAATAGCTCCAAATTGTCATCCTCCACAGAAGTCTTAAAAATAATCAATAATTGTTTTGGTTTCTTCAGCTTCTTTATATTCTGAAACAAATTATTTGTACAGGCATTAGAAAGTTACTTTATTCATTTCATGTAAAATCTGATTAAAATTGCTTTCCAATGACATCCTTCAATTTTTGATGTTAACATTTATTTTTCTTTTCCAGTCACACAAGATATGCCTGCTGCATAGTAAACAAAATTGTTTCCCCATAAACTTTTAGCCATGCATTATATATATATATAAAAGGCATGATCATCAGTCATAAATACTTTTAATATTAAAAGCAGTTTTTTTTTAAAGTTCTTCAAAAACAAGTTGTATTATTAATTTCAGAACGTGTATTGTATGAGTAACAGACAGTAACTGGGAATCTTTCATCGTTTTCATCACTAACAATTAAAGTGGAAAGCTGTATCTGTTGGTGCCATTGGTAGAATTGAAAATAAATTGTTCTTCTTAGACTTACAAAAGCTCATTCATAATACATGAAGAAAATCTTTAATATCAGATAATCATCAGGAGTACTACCTATTCATTTTTCATAATTAAGAGCTTTTTAAGTAAAAATGTCTGATACAGCAATTTGGCAAAAAACAGCCCTATAATAGAACTATGTGCGATATGCAATCTCACATTTTCACAAAAAGGGAGCTATAATGTCAACTTAAAGAAATTTCATCCATCAGATTATTTGTATTATACAGTTGATGTAGTGTGTATTCAAGAACAAGTGGTATAAAACTTAATATTATGAGATATTTGATCAAACAATGTTATGAAGATACAAATTTAAATTTGAAATATATTTTTCTTACTCTGGCAGGGAGTTTGATGAATGGAAAAGACAATGTCATTATTTATGAATAAAGAGGTAGCAGGTGCCATGACAACATCGTTTGTGAGAATTATATTTGCATAGGAGTAGCATAGAAAATTTAAAACCAGAAATGAATCAACATAATGCATCAGAAGTGCATGTTAATGTGAGAAAACATGTTCGGATTTCATCAAAATAGTCAGAGAATAACACGAAGAAGACATTGAAATAACAGTTGAATAGCTAGAAAGCATATTGAATATGATATACAAATTGCAAACTATTAAAAC
>BMAW01008401.1:0-13989 GCA_019974015.1 Nephila pilipes | reverse complement strand
TATATATATATATATATATATATATATATATATATATATATATATAGTTGACCAAAAAAAACATTGCATTAAAGAAAAAACAATATTTAGTAGCACAAAGTAGTTATTTTTTATGAAAACCATTTTTTACCACAATAAATATTCTATTAATTTTAAAAGATGCCTACTTTTGGAAATAGAAGTCAAAACCACGTGCGAGTTATAAATTACACATATCAAATTAAGAATTATTCTGTTCTACTTTTTATGCATTAAGTAGATATGTGTTTAACTGAAATTTATATAATCCGGTGGTTTTTAAAGAAACACCACAAGATATTGCCATAGATCATTTGTGTAGTTTTTGGAACCATATCAAATTTTGCAATTTAGATAACAAATAAAATATGCAACTATGGGGACATAACATTTAAACCGAGCCTCGTAATACAAGAGAAACATAAACTAAAAAGCTGTAGTTAAAGCACTTTTCCCTCTCTGTCTATCAATTTATGTATGGAAAAAATGGTTGATATATGTTTTATATTATGCACATTTTTTGTCTTATATACAATAGAAAAAAATCAATGATTAGTGACATTGAAATAATCATTTATATATTAACATATCAACATACCATTAAGATTTTTTTTTTTTTTTTACAATTAAGAAAACTGTATAAAAGAAAAGTAAAATGATAAAAAAAAAGTAGAATTATATCTAAGACTTAATAAGTTCGCAATCACACATACAAGAAAAATTAAAGTTTTAAATTTAAATAACAAATTAGAGTATTAATAATAAATGTTTTTAGTCACATATATATTGTAATTAGTCTCAGGTGAGATAATGAGTTACCTAGAGGAGGAACTTGAGTATTAAAATAATTGACAGTCTAGAATTATGTACAGAAGTATAAAATACATTTTAAAGTATATGCAAGCTTAATTATTTATAGGTAGAGTTAGTTGTGAACGCAAAATAAATATTTGGGAAACAAATTAATAAAATTAATGTTTTTCAGGGTAAAAAAGTGGAAATACGGTGGCGTAAATTTTCATCTGTTTTGATTTGTTGATTTACATGTTAAGTATTACCTATACTAGAAGAAAACAATACGTTAATTGTTTTCCTCTAGATATATAGAAATTATGGATAGCTCTTGTAAGAAAAAATGCAAGAAACTTCAAGAATTATCATTTAATTTACACATAAATATTCTTTCTATTTAAATACTTCGAATAATTAAATAAAACTACTTTTGTTTTAAATGAAATGTTTTCTTTTCTCTAAAATAATTTCTCCAAAACGGAAAAAAAGATGGGGAACTGAACTAAACAGAAAATACATTTATAAATGAATGCGTTACGCATAAAAATTTTACT
Source organism: Nephila pilipes (assembly GCA_019974015.1). Lineage (NCBI taxonomy): Eukaryota > Metazoa > Arthropoda > Arachnida > Araneae > Nephilidae > Nephila > Nephila pilipes. The sequence continues at coordinate 12,625 of BMAW01008401.1, read as the reverse complement.
TTCGAATATCACTCATTTTTGAATCATATGATAATTTATTTAATTTATTGATTTATTCTTAAATCATTTGATAGCATGTAAAGTGTTCCAGAGTTTAAAAAATTGCTATATCCTTTCGTAGCTGGACGAATTTTTATTTTCCAATAATTATGTCACTTTTTGACGCTGATTTGCAAAGACTAAATAAAAAAAAAAAACCTAAAGGGTATGTATAATCATAAAAAGAAAAGAAAATAAAGGATCTCGCACAACAATGCGTTCATAGTTAACCAAACATAAAAATGTGTCTAATGAATTAATGTTGAAAAATATCACGCTTCAACAGACGTCTCATGAATCACCTTTTCAGCTAAGAGTGGAAGCAGACGATTTTCTACACGAAAGATTGTTAACAATATGAATAGTTGATAAAAAGTAAGACATTAATATTTCTTTAGAAAATTCTGATCTTTTTCAGAAGATAAATAAAACCATTTTGAGTTCTTAGAAGTATATTGTTCAGTTATAAAAATCTCAGGAGAAGAATAATATAATAATTTTACGGCCAATTTAATTTTCAAAATTTTATAATTGATTATTAAACTAAAATTTATGAAAACGAGAGTAAAAAAAGGCAATTTACTTAAGGCATTTTACACAAATCTATTTCGGATAAATAATCATCTAGAAACTGAATTAGTACTGAGAATTTAATATTTCACAAGGAATTTATACTTTATTTTAGAATATAGAGAAACGCTTATTTAGTTGCTTGGGTTCAAAAAAGGTAAATTAAAGTTAAACAGTGACTCAAAAATGAAAATAATTCACATATTGTACTTTTATCACAGTGAAAAATAAAATTATCCAGTAAGACTCTACTTTTTTAATAGATTTTCTTCCACTAAAGTTATATGTCTGAGTCAAAAATTTAAAAAAAGATTGTTTCTCTTATTTTATAGCGTTCAAATAAGCAGAAAATTTCTATGCGTGATTGGTTTGGATGACAGTAAGAAAATTTAATAATAATTATTAAACATTAATTGATTAAAGCTACATATTTTAATAATTAAAATTTACGCTAAGTTTCTCGACAAATCGCCAAATGGTCGACAAGGTGAAGAAGTCATTGCTTAAACTCTATTTTTCTCTTTTGTTAATTATTATTTTTATGAAAAATTAATGAAAATTAGTTTCCTTTTTAAATTTAAATATTAATTTTATTGAAATCGTCAACTTTTAATGCATTTTTAATTCTTTTTCTTCCTTTGTAAGTGAATATTAGTTCATTTTACTATGCTTAATTGAGTTAAAAATTTCACGCATTCCTATTTCAGATGATAAATTTTTAACTTCAAATAATAAAATAAAATAATAAAAATAATTATTGAAAAAATCTCATTTCAAATCTAATTTGACTTTGCTCTTAAAATTTCAGATATAAAAAATAACGTTACGCAAAGTATGATGTTTGACAGAAAACTCATTTTCCAAAAACTCGTTTATTTCCGGAGTTATGAAAAACATATAATAGGTTAGGAAAAATTATACATCTAATATAGAAGTAACATGTTCAATCATAAACTCATGTTCATAAAAATTTCAACATGACGGACTCGTTAGATTTTGTCGAAATTTATTCCTCAAGTGAACCGTGTGGTTACAAAAAAAAATATTAAATATGTGAAGCTATATTCTATATCAAAATCAATATTTTGCGAATGCAGCACGTTCTAGAATAAGTGCTTTTATGCGACGTGGCATTGGATTTAACAGTTATTGAATCTGTACCGGAGAAAGATATTCCATATTGTTTTTATGTGAATCAAATGTTCATCTGCGTTAGCTAACAGGTCAATTGAAAAGTCCCCGGCCTACCATAGTAAAACACATTTTTTTTGGCAAAATTAGTTTTTTTTTATTCAACATAATTCCCTTCAAGGATGATACACTGATTATAGTGACCCTCCACCTTTTCGATACCATTTTTGAAGTACGATTTGTAATTTGCTTCTCTTGCTTGACTGCACGGTGCATTGTCTTGGTGAAGCACCACTTTCTTTTTCCTCGATTGCGGCCGTTTTTCGGCGATTTCGTCCTTTAAACGGTCCAATAACGCTATGTAATAGTCGCTGTTGATGGTCCTTCCCTTTTCAAGGTAGTCAATGAAAATTATTCCATGCGCATCCCAAATTACAGACGCCATAACCTTGCCAGCCGACTGTTGCGTTTTCCCACGCTTTGGAGCGGGTTCAACGTGTGCAGTCCACTCGGATGACTGTCGATTGGACTTCGGATTGAAATGATGGAGTCATGTTTCATCCATTGTCACATATCGAAGCAAAAACTCGGGTTAATTACGCTTGATCATCTTCAAACACTGCTCCGAATCATCAACTCGTCGTTTTTTTTTTAGTCAAAAGTGAGCTCGCGCGGCCCCCACTTTGCACAGAGCTTTCTCATACCCAAATATTCGTGAATGATATGATGTACACGTTCAGTTGATATCTTTAGAGTGTCTGCTGTTTCATTCAATTTTAATTTACGGTCATTCAAAAGCATTTTGTGGATTTTTTAATGTTTTCGTCGGTAACAACCTCTTTTGGGCGTCCACTGCGTTCACCGTCTTCGGTGCTCTTTTTACTACGTCTAAACTTAGCATACCAATTCTGGATGGTTGATTTTCCTGGGGTAGTGTCCGGAAACTCGGCATCAAGCCAAGTCTTTGCTTCAACTGTATTTTTTCCTTCAAAAAGCAACATTTTATCAACACGCGAAATTCCTTTTTATCCATTTTCTTCACAATAACAAAAGTTGCTTTACTCAAAATGCTGATTATCCAAATGCTCAAAATCCGGATTATACACAACATTGATATTCAAAAATTATTATAAATTTCGTCAGTTGATTACAATATTAGAATAATAAAGAAACTGTAAGAAAGTTGCTTTTACAGCGGAAAATTCTAATCTAGATCTTCTCTTCCTTTCTTTTTTCATTTTTTCTTAATTTATGCTAATATTGTAAGTCAGGGTTCCTTTAACCTGTAGCTCATTAACAGTTCGCCCCGACTACTGCTTCTTACAAGAGTCAATCTCTACAAAAGGGCTGTGGTCAAAGTTCTAAATTATTTTTTTTTATATTTTTCAATTTAACTTTTTTCAATATCTAGCTATCATGCATACGAAACTCATATAAAAATGGAAAATAATAATTTCAGAAACATTAAAAAAAAAATTAAAAAATACCTTTTAAATTGATCATTTTTATCATACCAAATCTCCTTAAAGGCAAAGTTGACCTAGAATTTTACGTTTACCTTCAGTTCTTTAATTAGTCATATATGGAGCTTTCGTAAATAAAACAAACTAAATAAATTTCATACTTAAAAATATCTTGGGAGATATTTCTTCTTTTTCACTTAAATATCGGATGATATTTCTTCAAATATAAATCATGCAATCTTTCACTTTAAATGTCAGATGATATTATTTCTAATATAACAAAACGAGCACTTCACATAGCACTTTCAAAATAAGTGTTGGGGCGACACACTCTGGAAATTGCTCACACGTAGTGAGCTGATCAAAGGGGGAAATGTCCAACGGGTCAAGCCCCACGTTCAGGCGCCAATATATCCCACCAATGTTGTTATTATTTCAGTACAAAATAAAGAAAAGACGGGATGGTTTCAGGAACAAATATTATTTAATACTTGAAACGTTTCACAATACAAGACAAGATACAAAACATGTATAAATCACAGATTCACGAACTTTGCTAAGAGATCTCCCACTTTCATCGTGCTTGCGCTTGTCTCCTAATCAAAAAGAACATTTGGCCCATCTGGATACCGTTTAATATGAAACCGCTACCTGGAAGGTAGCGCTAAATTACGGTGTTACATCACCTAAATTATTTTCTTGTCATTACAATCAATTTTAAAGGCGAGGTTCCTAAAAATAGGATACAAAACTGTTATGGAATCTAAACATAAAAAAAATAATATGTTTATTATGAAAATAATTTAAAATATCCCTGCAACATATTATGAACACTGTAAAAACAAAAAAAAAATACAAAATACAATATACTGAATTATAGTTATCTAAAGGAATTTATAATCATTACTTATAAACTAGAAAACAAAACTTTTAAAGAATAGTAATTATTATTTAGATTGTCAAGAAATAAAGATATATCAATGCATAAAAGTAAAGTTATTGAAGTTTCTGGTATCAAATCTCGTTATCCATTAAAAAATTTGGTTTAGGAAATGAAAACAACCCCAATAGAAAGAGCAGTTAAACAATAATTAATGAATTATAAATTTTCTATGAAAAATAAAAACAGATTTAGTCGCTTAAGGTATGTTTTTTTATAATCATAATTATTAAATTACTAAATTAAAAATAAGTAAGAATTAAAGTAAACAGTGAAATATCGAGAAATGGACAATACTAAACTTTCCGATATTAAAATTAAAGCAAACGATGTTATTAAATTGAATATATTTAAGATATATGTAATTAAGATTGAAGCAAACGATAAACAATTGAAAAGTTTTTTGGTACGCCAAAAGTATTCCAACTAAAACAATAGCCCCTTGGGTGGCTAATAATATTAAGAAATTTAAAATTATTATAAATTGGAAAAAAAATTCATAAATATTTGACAATTACTAAGGTCTACGAGATAGAAATATATATCAATGATTTGCATTTGTTTCAAGTTAATGAAAGGTAAAATACCAATATGCTGCTTAACAGAAGAAAGAGAAAAATAACATAATAGGAAGAAAAGAAAGTACTGTAGAATATAAAAAATAACAAGCAATACTAAAGATCTCGAAATTATTACTTTGCAGTAAAAATTACTGTCCATTTCAGGGTATTTTTTAATCTTATTAAAAACACGTGTTATGTATTAATTTTATTAACATAGATTTTAGTAAATATACATTTAATATTAAATCAGAAAATTAACTTAGTGTGATAAAAAGAATATATGAAAATTATTCGAAAATAAATTAAACTATAACAGAAAAATAATAACTCAATCAGATGCCAAATAGAATGTCTACTATGCTAAATAGAATGTCTACTATATTCAACAATAAGGAACTTATAAGGAACAATAAGGGCAGATTGGCAGCCTAAAATAGACAAATAATAAAGTAAAACTTAATCAATAGACAGTTTAAAGTAAAAATAAACTCAATTCAAAAGTAATAAGGTTTATTTTGATTTGTAATGGAACGTGTTTCGCAAGGAAATAGTCTGTGACTTCAAAACTACGCATACTGAAGTCAGTTAGTGACGTCATCATATGACCTATTATGCACAATAGACAAAATCCACTTTGAAGATAAAATTTGAATTACCTAAAAAAAAAAGAAAAAAAAAAGTTCCGACATGCACGCTATTGTACGCAAAGATTATTCGTAACAAATGTCATGGTCGAGGGTTTTGATTTCTTTCCACATGCTGTGGACATTCACGTAAGGAAATTTTTCCATTTATTAACAGAGATTTTAATCCAGTCATTTACTATTTATGTTCAATTTTAATGCAGTCCTTTTAATTTAATGAAGACAATCGGAAATCAAATCACATTTAAGGCAACAAAAAATAAGATTTAAAAATCTTAAAATATAATGCACAGATATTTTTATCCAATAAAAATACATTTTTTCAAAATAATTTTCAAATGATTTTTTTTTACCCATTATATCAATTCCTATATTTTTAAAACACAATTTTATCATATGAAACATATCTCACTTACGTATCAAATTTCAGTCTAAAGTGCCAACCAATAGGAACTAACCATATTCAAATATTGAAATCTAACCTTCGAAATTCGAAAAGCGATACAAAATTCTAAAAGTACCGCATTACATATTCAAGGGTACTTTGAAACGTTCTTCGGTCGTCGCACATCCTCCGTTGTTGATTCTCTAGTGGATGTATAGAGAGTTGAAACCACTCGCAAGCATCATCTGAAGAAGAACGCAAATGATATACGTCTATCTAGGAAGTTGAAAGTAGAAATCGCAAATGAGTTGGGGAAAGGTTTGTTTGGTTGGGAATGATTTAACATTTTGATATTTCTAAAGGCACCTGACAAGCATTTCAAGATGAAATGACATGTACATTTTAAGTGGCTATGTGTAAGCTATATTCTAAGAAGTGACTAAGTAGGAAGTGAATAATTAGGTTATCTTCGATGCGCAATGCTTTTTAATTGAAGTTAAAAATTTCAAAAGTGCATTTGGGAAAGCAAATGGAGATTTAAGTATTTTTTGGGTCATTTCGTTGATTCAGATTTGTTAAATATAGTTCAAAATGGAACATTTACTTAGACTCTAAAAATTTCTTTAGAATACATTTATTACTATCATAATTTTTTTTAAAATTTTTTTTTTAAATTTCTTTTTCACGGCATTTCGTTTAATGTATTATAATACTCTAACTCCAGTTTAATGTGATAGATATTTAGGAGTTATTAAGAATTCGAAAATTTACAATAAATCCTGTCATTAAAGAATTTTTCAAAATTGCACTGCGAAAAACGGGTATGCAAAATCGAGTAGAAAGTGCTCACTTTTGAATACTTCACATACTCAAAATGGCTTCGATCCCAACGTATTCAAATTTGAGATTCGCACATACTCATTTTTAGTAACAAGCACATACTCAGAATGGCAACTTCACGTACTCACTTTTGAATACGTCACATACTCAAAATAGATCCGATCCCAACATACTCATATTTGAGACTCGCACATACTCATTTTTGTACGTACTCAAAATGGAAACTTCACATACTCATTTTTGAATATAATCTTGTATCAATTATGAGTGTGGAATAGAAAAATGAATGTTATGTATTCATTTGTGAATCTGTTACTGCATCAAATATGAGAATCAAACAATCTAGTGAGTATGTTTTGAATTTATTTTCCGATACTGTTATATCGAAAATGAATTATAAACAGAAAAATATGTATCAATTAAAATTCCGATTCAAAATTCATTCATTTACTGTGTGTAACAAAACTGTTACTTTTAGAAACAAAAATGTAACTGTTATGTGATCATAAACTGTAATTTGAGCTTATACCTCAAATTTAAATCAATTCGATTCAAGAGTTAAATTCTTTTCAAAACAAATGTGTAAGGAATCTGCGCTATTAGTTACAGAAGCAATTCAGTTCATTAAGAATTATATTTATGTTTTTAGAAGCAATATATAGTTTGTTTCCTATATGTGCAGAAAATAGAGTTTTATTTAAAGTTCAGTCACTTAATAATAAGTTATTAGAAATATCTTGAAACATTATGATGAATAGTAGATTTTCCATTATAAAAAACTTAACATTTTTTTCATGTACATTGTTTACATGTGTAATAAATGCTGTACATTACTGTGTACAGCATTCCCCCCCCATCTAATATATATTTACTTTTGAATTAACATCATAACTAAACTAATACCTAAAATTAATTATTTGCTGTACACAGAAAAAATAAAACCGTATCATATTTATGAAAAATTTATTCTGAATATCATGCACATAGATATCGGGTATTTAAAAACAAAACATTCACGATTTTGAAACAAGAATATTAAAAAAATATATATTTTAACTCCTGCAGATGAAGGCATGTCGCTTATAAACACTGCTATCTAATCCATGCTATATTCCAACTCTATCCCCATTCGTACAACATTGCTTATGTTTTAATCTAGCTTACAATGAGGTATTTAAAATATAGGAAGTTCTCATATGTAAAGGTAAGCAGATTCTTTACTTCTTTCAAAACAACATTTTGTCAGGTTACTAAATACGAGTGAAAATGCTTTTCAAACAACGCTGTTTCAAATAAATATACTATTTTTGCATTGTTATTATGTAGACATTCTTTAATTTTTCGAAAGAGAAGCAAGTCATCTGCACAACCATATAATACAGCTATATTTTTGGAATATACTTAACCATTATAGTATAAACTATTACATGTAAGAATTTCTGCTTGGTCTGTGAAACCATCAATTCTATAAAGCAGTTCTTGCTGCTTTATAGAAGTTTTTTTTTTTTTCCTAAACACGTGTTATTTTTAATTGGTGTTAATGGATTAAAATTTACTCGGACAGAGCTTGTCTCCTTATGACAATTGATATTTTTTATTATAAAAAAATATCAATTGTCATAAGAAGACAAGCTTTATTATAAAAAAATATCAATATAATAAGATTTTTTTTTAGAAATATCATAAGAGTTTTCAATTAAAGCATTTTGCGATACGTATTATACAATAACATAAATCTAATTTAAACAACATAGATCAGTTCATAATTAAAACAAAATATACATTATGCATTAGTTTGTAAATACATTTAATTTTTATACATAATGTCACATATTGTAAAGAAATTTTGGAATATAGAATAATAAAAAGTATTGAAACTGATTAACATGTTTCATTTTGCCAATTGATTATGTTCATTTTGTAATTTCTGTTCTAAAAACAGTATTATAAATTTTACACCAAATTACTCTATCAGAAAGGTTAATTACATACAAAAGTTTTTTGTAAACCTGCCTATTTCAAGACTTGTAAGCCATTTTATTGGTTAGAAACCTTTAAAAGCGGAATTTTAAATTATGGGATTTTAGCACTTAGATTTGTGTCATGATATACATAAACTTTTTCAATTTTGTTTTGACCTACATTATGTTCTACTGCAACAGCCACTGCCATAATGTTTTGGTGTTGCTTAAAATTGAGTTCATTTTTGATCTGAATGAATCAAATAGTATGACTTATTAGGTGTCTAAGTAAATACGTAAAACTTGCAACACAATATTTTTTAAATAATGTGCCAAAATGAGGTGAATATTTATTACATTCAGCATATAATTAAATTTATCATAAATCATTCATAGCAAATAATAAATAATTTTACCGACATATATGTCTACCAAAACAAACCTATGTGGTATGCGTTAACATTGGATTTCTCTATGAGCAAGCTGTTTACGTCTTGTACATCAGTTTTACTTCAATTCATATATTCAATACAATTCTCACAATATTCAATTATTTACATTCGAAAGGAAATAATCTGAGTATGTTTTTATACATCTATAGACTTCTGCTCGTTTAATTGTGTAGTTAAAATGTTGCTCAGTAAGCCTATTTAAACTTGCTTCTGGCATTTGTTTGTACACTTCCAATATAATTTTTAAATTATTTTCTGCCTTAAGCAGATGTATTTTTGAGCTGCTAACGACTATTCCAGTCTTTTGTTTTGATAAGCTTATTTTGTATTTCAAGTTATTTCATGTTTTAATATTGTTATTCATCATTAGATCATCAGTTGATTCTGACATGTTAAAAATAAGGGTCTCAATATTTATTCTAGTATTGTAATTATTTTAAACCCTCTGAAAAATACATGTGAATACTTAAAGTGTAATTACGCTCTTCTGAATTATAGTATATTTTATATATAAACACTTTATATTTATCAGGCTGCTTGTTTAAGAAATAAAGCAATATTGGATTAAACTATTTTCTCATTTAATCAGGATAAATAATTAAAGCTGTAACAGTTATATAACAATTTATGATTTAAACGGGTGCAATTTTGTACCTTGAAGGTTTTTTTAATGTGTTTTGCAAACAAAATTAATTTAATCATAAGTTGATTATAATGTTTCAAATAGGTTTCAACAGTATTTAAGAAAAATATATGTGAATATGTAAATTCTATATACAATTTCAAATTTAATAATATATATTTAGCTAGCATTAAATTCTTTTTCTCAAAGTAATATTTATTAATCAAATACAATTTTTACTTATATGTTTTAATGTAAATGAAGAGAAATTTTAACTATTGTAAACAACAAGACACATACCTAAACTTATATTAGTGATAATCTGATTTTTAAAAATATGTATAAAATGTTAATTTTTAAAATTATATTTGAATAGGAATGATACAGTTGGGGATAAAAAACAGAATTTTGAGGAAATAGAAAATTTTACATTCTATAAATCTTGAGTACTGTTTAAGAATCTGTAACATTGCCTTGTTGTGCAAATGTCATTCGTGTTTCTTCCAACCAACACCAGAACAAAGTAATTCATCTCTGCACAAGCATATTAACTTTAAGAAATGCATGAATAAAGTGGTTAAATTGTGTAAATAAAAATACAAGTATCAACATATAAAAGGGGTAGATAATATGATTGGCCCTGTACTAAGGTGAACATTTATAAGTGTTTTTACAATTTATAATGAATTATACATATCTATAGTATTTGTGTCATGTATCGAATACAAAAGAGATTGTTTTATTTATTCAGTGTGCATAAAGGTTTGAGTTCATGAATAGAATAAAATCTGAATATACTGCACCAAATATTTATTCAAAATTTTGCAATAATTTTGGGCCACTTTATAAAAAGAAACCAAGATATGAAATGTCTGTGTATAAACCTTAATTATATAAAAATCAAATTTTGAATTACAAAACAAACAAGTAGTAGTTTCTAACCCCAAGTCATAGGAGTTTAAATTGGATTACTTAAGAAATGTGAGACAATAGTGATGAAACACAAGACAATCACTTATAATATGATGAACAATGAGACATAACAGGTAGGATGCCTGATTAGATTGTGAAAATTTGGTTCCAAAATATACATTAAATTTGAGTTTAAATTAAAACCATATTCTTTAAAAAATATATATTCTGAAATATCTTACTCCTGTCATAAAGCATCTGAAATTTACTTCAATTCATAATAAAATTAATCAGGAATAAAAACTATTTTTGTCAACATTTTATTCTGAATGTATCATTTCTAACTTTTTTGATTACCACACAGTATTATTGGAACAAAATACGGATGTACAATTCTTCGAAAATAGTAAAACCTTACATACAAATATATATCTTAAAACAAGATAAAAATGTATAATAATTTCTCTGCCAATTAAAAAAAACAGTTTCCTTACACACTTATGAAGTGAAAAAAAATGGAATTCTTGTCGAGCATAATCGCTGTATAGTCATCGATAAAAAAAATGGCTTAAAATTTTAACAACACTGCTTTTTTTATTCTATAAAATATAAGCTTCATACACAAATATTTACTTGTATGAGAATAATTTTAATGCAAATAAAAGTAAGAAGTCACTAAGCTACGATTACGATGTGAATACAGACATGAATACATTATGAATACAGACAAAAAAACACCTGAAAAGCACAAATAACTACTCACAGAAAATCATTTTCAAATCAAAAAATCATGATCAATAACAATTCAACATTTTTATATCTTAAATAAAAGAATCTTTCTCATGAAGTATATATTCCGTGACTGAGACAAAAATGTAAACAAACACAGACGCGAAAATGAGTATCCGTACATACTCATTTTAGTATTCCTGTATTCTACCGCGTGTAGCGTGGTAAATACGAAATATAGTTCGAAATATTAAAGCAAATCATATTTGTTCTTGAAACCCACTTTGTAAAATACGTTGTCAGTATATAAAAGGAACTTTTATAGTCCTTATATCTGTAATAATTTTTTGAGAATGCTGATTTCCCATTTTTTTTTTGGTTTTGAATACTTGTAATGTTCACATTCGATAAAGGTATACGCTCAAATCTGATACAAACATACTCATTTCAAAATGAGTACGTCTAGGTATTCATTTTTGAGTATTTCTTTTTTCTCCGTGTGAATTCTAGTACATATTTAATCTTTTAAGACAATGTTTACTTTTTGAAAGATATTTTGTAATTGTAGCTCGGTTCATTTTAAAACATTAACGAAAAATAAATAGTAATCATTTTCAACTATTTGGATAATAAGATAATTTTAAAAAGCAAATAAGCTTTCAAATCATTAATTATGAAAATATTTTTAAAAATACACATATAAAATTTCCATTTAAATTTAATTTATACTTCATTCATTATATGATAAAAACAACTAAGAATTTATTAAATTTTGAAATTACAGTAAGTGATACGGTAAATATTAAAATTTGGGTACTTACGTCAAAATCTTTCAATATAGAGTTAGTCATATATATATTTTATTCAAAATTTAATTGCTTTTCTTATAAAGGAAAAAAAAGTACAGAAAATGCATATATATATATATATATATATATATATATTTAGGATAAGTATATATATTTTCAGAACTTATGGTTTTATTTGTTCATGCTCTGTGTAGAATGCCTAAAATCTTAGGTCCGCACATATTTATCAATTTATTTTGTCAGAAATCAGCATTAAATTCGTGATGCAAGTACAAATTCTAATTTTTTTTTTCTATTTGAATTTATTTACACTCGTATTTTTAACAAAATTATTTGGATAAGCTTAAAAGTCGATTTCCATAAAACAATTCTTAAGCTATTACAAACGATTTTTAATAATGAATTCCATTTAAAACGTGTTCTAGTTACTTATTCAAGTGTAACTGCGTGTGACACATTAGCTGTCACATATATTTTATTCTGAAATTACTTTAGCAAATAGAAGAGAGTGATTCATAAGTTAGGGGCAGGAAATGATTAATAAATAATGAGCTGCCACCTAAAA